>CAKAKR010043729.1:0-12366 GCA_916700685.1 Adelosebastes latens | reverse complement strand
TCATTTTTCAGACTTTTTTCTTTTTTAACTTTTTCAAACTTTTTTTAGACTTTTTTTCAGATATTTTTCAAACTTTTTTTTTACGAACGTTTTTCAAACTTCTTTTCAGACTTTTTTTATGGACATTTTTTCAGGATTTTTTTTCCAACATTTTTCAGGATATTTTTTCCAACATTTTTCAGACTTTTTTTCCCAACATTTTTTCAGACTTTTTTTTCCAACATTTTTCCGACTTTTTTTTCCAACATTTTCCGACTTTTTTTTCCGACTTTTATTTTTAGACATTTTTCAAACTTTTTTTTCCAACATTTTTCTTACTTTTCTTTCCCCGACATTTTTCAAACTTTTTCCTTCAGTCATTTTTTTCAGACATTTTCAGACATTTTTTTTACTGTGTTAGCTGATGCATCTTGTTTTTTGCTGTACACTGCAAAATTCCCCACTGCGGGGCTAATAAAGGAATATCTCATCTTATCTTATCTTATCTTATTTGTTGTATAATATATTTTATTATTCTGTAAAATATATTGGATTGTTTTGTTTGGTTAGTTTTTCTGCACATTTTGTGTACTCCTTGTTGTTGTTTAAATTTTGATGTATTTTTTAAATTATGTTAGTTTAGATCTTTCTTCCTTTTTTGTTATTGTTTTTTTTACTCCTGTGGTTGGGGGGAGGTCCTTTATATAAGCCTGTGGCTTCTTGACCTCTCCTGACACATTTCTGTTTTTTTTTTTTTCTTTGACTGGGTTTTGTGCAGTTTTATATATGTGCAAATAAATAAATAAGAAAAATAAAAAATAAAACGTAAGTGTCTACCCATCAATAGTACTATCTGCGTAACGTTGCGTATGGACGTCATGGACATAATGGGACGTATGGTACGTATGGGATGGCAGGGACGTATGGGACGTATCCAGATATCCCACGTCACTACGTTTGTGCGTAGCTAAGTTACGGCACTTCCCAACCAACGTGGGCTGCTGTGGATGTGGCAGCAAAGCACCGCCAGTCCGGCTGACTACGTGTCTCCTGCAGTGCACTCACACGTGTAGTTGTGGTTGGTTGTCTACATTTCCACACTGTCAGGTAAGGAGTCCTTTTGCACAACATCTATTCGGTCCATTTAGTCAAAAAGTAGCTGTTGAGCTAGGCAGTGAGCTAGCTCATAATAGCTAATGCTAGCTAGCTCTGACAGCAGAAACACTAGAGCTACCATCTGTTAGCCCTATTGACTCACTTGCAAACTTCAGTGGATTCACATATGTTGGAGTTTATTTGTATGACAGCACCTGAGCTAGTCCCTGGATGTTTTTAGCTGTTAGCTAATAAGTCTAAGCTAACAAATCCAAACGATATGATCTTCACCGGGTCAGTGTGTCAAGTAGCCGTCCAACACAATTCTGATCACCTCATGGCACATGATGCAAAGCCTTCCAGGGATAATATTCATTGATTTAGTTTTATATTATTATTTTAAGTGTGGTGTGTAGACAGCCAGCAGCCATACAGCCTGTCTATCAAAGGAGGACGGTCTGCAGGACAGAAAATAATGCACACAGTGCACTTTCATAGACTAAGTTACTGGAGTTACCCTGCACTATACTCATTTTTAACAGTCTCTTCTGCACTATATTCCCTTTTTTAATAGTCGTGTATCACAGCTGTTACCCTGCACTATATTCACTACACTAACATCTTTTGCACTATGGAACTGTGATGCTGGAAACTTGAATTTCCCTCGGGATCAATAAAGTTTCTATCTATCTATCTATCTATCTATCTATCTATCTATCTATCTATCTATCATATTCAGAAGCTGCTTATCTCAGATGATGTTATTGCAGTTATTGTTAGAGTAACATGACACTGGTTTGTGTGTTCATCCCCAGCTGTCCTCTACTGTAAGGTGCCATGTTTGCCAGACTGGCCTTGTGCCCTAACCTGCCATCCAGAATCCGGCAGTCAAATGTCTGTCCAGTCTCCATCAGAGCGTTTGGCCAGGCTAAATGTAAGTAACCAGCCAAATTCTTTGTCATACCTGACCTGGACACAATCTCTTTGATCTGTAATGCTATAATATGCTCATTGGTGCATGCTGATGTGTAATAAAAAGGTGTCTTTTTTTATCCTCTGCAGTCCCACGTCCCCATGGGAAGTCTTTTGTCCACCGCAGTGAGCTGAAGCACGCCAAACGTATTGTAGTGAAGTTGGGAAGTGCTGTGGTGACACGCGATGAGTGCGGTCTGGCACTGGGTCGTCTGGCCTCGATAGTAGAGCAGGTAACGCCACATTGATATGGTTGATACAGACAGACTACAGAGAGATAACAAGTAATGCAATCTTTAGTTTTATCCCACCTCAATTACTGTCCGGCAATCTGGTCTAGTGCTTCAAAACAAGAGCTTGATAAGATCCAGCTCACTCAAAACAGAGCTGCCCACCTTGCTCTTCACTGCTCAATGAGGAGCAGTGTGGAAGGGATGCATGCCAGGCTGTCATGGATGAGGGTGGAAGAAAGACTGGCATGCAGCCTGGTCCACCTATATTCACAGCTTACTCACACCAATGATAGACATGATTATGACACCAGACATGCCTTCATGGGACGCTTCACGTTACCTTTACCTAAAACCACTACTTTAAAGAAAACTGTAATGTATATGACTATGTCAAACTGGAATAAACTACCACTACATTTAACTCAGATTACCAGTAGGATCAGTTTTAAAAAGAACAGAAATGACTCAGATAGAAATCAGTTTAGGCTACATATGATTCTCACTCTATGTGAAGGTTGATTATATTTGTGGTGCTAACTTAGCTAATGCTCAACTGTACACTAGTAGTATTGTGCAGAGATACTTCTATATACCTGTTTGATAACCTGATTACCTGTTGTAATAACTAATGGGGATCCTTAATAAAGTAAAAAAAAAAGTGAAGAAAGGAACTCTGGGATGATGGCTGTGTGAACATAATATTGTGTGGGGCTCAAATAAGACATAAAAACTGTGGCTGTCAAAGAAGAACTTGAATGTTATCACCTTTGTGTGTCCTGTCAGGTGGCCATGCTGCAGAATCAAGGCAGGGAGATGATGATTGTCACCAGTGGTGCTGTGGCGTTTGGGAAGCAGAGACTGAGACATGAGATCCTGCTGTCTCAGAGCGTCAGACAAGCCTTGCATTCTGGACAGAACCAACTCAAAGAAATGGTGAATCTTGAACACTGAAAAGTGATAAACTTTTGTTGAATTGTGAGATCATAGTCTGGGTAACTTTGGTGAAATCTCTGTTTTTCAGGCAATTCCCGTTTTGGAGGCAAGAGCATGTGCAGCTGCTGGACAGAGCGGTCTGATGGCGTTATACGAAGCTATGTTCACCCAGTACAGCACCTGCACTGCACAAGTATGTACTCGACTTTTCCTCACAGAATAAAATGCTGACAGAGTTTTAAATGTTACTTAATTCTCTAAATTGTTGTCTCTAGATTCTGGTCACCGACCTGGATTTCCATGATGAGCAGAAGCGTCGCAACCTTAACAGCACACTCTATGAACTGCTGCGGATGAACATAGTTCCTATCATCAACACCAACGATGCTGTCGGCGCGCCCCCTGTTCCCAACAGTGACCTGCAGGGGGTAAATGTGGGTACTGTGTGAAGGGCATGCTGGGAAAGCTGAGTGTGGTCCAGTGTTGTGATGGTGGATGGCTTAAGTCATGCATAAATGAAAGATGTATGTTTCCTTTCACTTACATTTCCGCCCTCACTAACATATAACTTCTTGGACACATGGTTTTAAATTTAAAGGCTGCTTTGTGTGGTGGTCTTGTTGTTGTTGTTGTTGTTGTTGTTTGTTTTGCAACTAAATGGGACTGGGAGGCTCTTGTTGCATGGTAACAACTGATAAGCTGTTATTTACAGTATAATAATACAATGAGATGCGGTGATTTTCCTTCTGGCTTCATGAAATTTTTGTTTGTATTTCAGGTAATAAGCATCAAAGACAATGATAGCCTGGCTGCACGGCTGGCTGTTGAAATGAAAGCAGACCTCCTCATTGCCCTGTCTGATGTTGAAGGTACAAAAATCACCACTAATTTGATAATTGATTATGATTTACTTGGCATTTGTGCATTAATATTAGTTCTATTTATGTGTTATTAGGTGTCTTTAAAGGGCTGCAACTAAGGATTGTTTTTTATCAATGTAAATGAACAATGAATCGTTTAATTTACATGCCAAAATGTGTAACAAATACCCATCAAACCCGAAGTGATCTCTGCAAATAGTTTATTTTGTCTTCTCATCCATAAAACCATCCAAAGATATTTAGTTTGCAATGATATGAAGCAGAAAAAATGCAAATCTGTGTATTTGAGAAACAGTAAAAAACAATTGTTTGGTAATTATATATAATATAAATGACTTAAAGGGCCACTCAATCAAATTTACACATGAAGTTCACTTTATTTGTCACGAGGAGTACTACTCAGCCTGTGAAAACAGTTTTATAATGTCTTCTGTGGCTCTGAATGGATGATTTTCTTGGCTTGTCCTTGGGACTTGTTAACAGAAAGCCTGTGTTACAAACTGGTAGTGGGCATTTGGAAGGCAGAGGGGGGCTAATGAAAAATGCAACTGAGTTACTGTACATTATAGGGAATGTAGGATCCATGAGCTCTGATTTTGTCTCATGTGAGTCCCCCAAACTTTACAGAAGTGTAATGCTTAATGAGGAATCAAAATCATCATTAGTTAACCAGCTTAATATGCTGTCACTGCATTGCTTTTATCCATGAACATGTTCCTTCAATGAGTCAACTGTTAATAGAAACTTTGTGTATACTGTCTGGCCTCTTGATCAAAATATATCAATATCAATATCAATGTGACTGCTTTGGTCGTGTGAAGGATTAAAAGCAAAGAAATTTATTCCACAGGCTTATACGACAGTCCCCCAGGAAAAGATGATGCCAAGCTCATTGATATATTCTATCCTGGAGACCAGCAGTTAATCACGTACGGCACTAAGTCCAGAGTTGGCATCGGCGGCATGGAAGCCAAGGTCAGCACGACAGTCGATATTTTATCTCAACGTGTAAACAGGACTGCGTTGGTTGAATGAATATACTCAATCATGTCATCTGAATCAGGTGAAAGCAGCCCTTTGGGCGCTCCAGGGGGGTACGTCTGTCGTCATCGCCAATGGCACGAATCCTAAAGTTACAGGCCACGTCATCACAGACATTGTGGAAGGGAAGAAAGTTGGCACCTTCTTCTCTGAAGTGAAACCTGCAGGTACTGGGTAAAACCATCTGGACAGAATATTTTACCCACTTGTTGTGTTTTTAATTGATGAGTGTATTGTTGACACCATCAGGTCCAACTGTGGAGCAGCAGACGGAGATGGCCCGGCATGCAGGCAGGACTCTGGCCTCACTGGACCCTGAACAGGTGGGTTTCATGCTCCCTCAGTGTGGTTTTAAAATGCTTTTGTATATGAAGGCGATTTTTTTTAGGTTTGATCGCAGTAGAATCGTATATCTCCTCACTGTCACAGTGGAATGGCATTTATTGCTATTTATTTAGATTTAATCCAACAAGTCATGAAGGTAATCTTTAGATGACGTTTCCTAAATATAGTATAGATACAAATATAGTATATTGACCTCATTATATCATTCCTAAATGGATTTAAATTACAACATTTCAATAGGGAGAGAGGAAATTTTATGGTTGAGCAAACATAATAAATTAAAAACATATCAACACTAAAACTGGAAAAGAAGTGAATCATTTTCACAACAGGATGCAAGGGGTCAGCACAGTCATTAAGTTTTACATTGTACTGGTCGCAGCTTTAATTCCTCTTGAATGTGGTATTTGTTAATCATATTGGTGTGTGTGTGTGTTTGATTTTCCAGAGAGGGGAGATCATCTGTTCTCTTGCTGATCTGCTTACAGAGAAGAAAGATGAGATTCTCAGTGCCAACAAGAGAGACATGGAGTTAGCAACACTATCAGGTACAGAGGCACAGAGAAGACACACCGATAATCACCTTAATCCATAGCTGCATGCAGGCGTCTGACTCGAATGCAATGGATCACTCATCTGTAGGGAGACTGGCATATGAAGGAGGCTTGCATCATCTGGTTGTCAGCATTGGTTGGCATTTATCTTAGCTCTGGTCTGCATCAGCCATGTTGTCAGTAAGAGGCTTATGAATACATAGTACTTGTAAGCTTATAAGTTTGGCAGGAGTCATTGAGTGCCCAGTGTTGTAGGGCAGCATAGACCCCTTTTCTGTTTGTAAACATGATGATGTATTCCTGTGGGCGGAGCGTAGGTAGAGGCAGAATAATTGGTGTTTTTTTTAACAATGGCTGAAGAAAATACAAGTTTTTCTGAATATTTACAGTCACTCTCAGTGACTGCGAGTGTTAGTGTTAAGACAAACTTATCAAAAAGAGTCTTGCAATATCGACAAAGCGTTCAGAGATGGAGAGAAAATGTTGCTAATAGTTAAGCTACGGCTAACTGCAGCAAAAGGCTCACATTTGTGGCTACGGTTAGCAGAAGGCTAACCTATTAGCAACATTTTCTCTCCATCTCTCTAATAGCTTATCCTTCTGCATGAGTGGTGATCTCACCGCTGTGGTGCAGAAGCTGTGATGGCTAATTACGGTTAGCAGAAGGCAAAGCTAAATTATTAGCAACATTTTCTCTCCATCTCTGAAATGAAACTTTTGCCTACTACTCTGAGGTGATTTGTGTTTGCCTCCAGTGTTTCCTTTGTTTTGCCACCAGCTAACACTATGACGTAATCATGATGTCGGCTATAAAAGGGTCTATAGCATAGTGAGTAGGGAGACTACTACTCTTTAACTGGATGAGCAAAGTTCTCACTCCTTCTTTACAATGCCTCTGGTTGCTGAAAGCAAAATGAATATCTCTACATAAATCTATAGAGTATTGCATTGTCAGTGTTTTTATTCGTTTATTCAATTTCCTCATAGGTCGTCTCTCCCAGCCTCTGATCGACCGTCTGAGTCTGTCTACTGCTAAGCTGAACAGCCTCGCCATTGGCCTCCGTCAGCTTGCTGTGTCCTCCAGAGACAGCGTGGGCCGGGTGCTGAGGAGGACCAAGGTGGCCAACAACCTAGAGCTGGAACAGATCACCGTCCCCATCGGTGTCCTGCTGGTCATCTTTGAGTCGCGTCCTGATTGCCTCCCACAGGTCGGTCAGCCTGTAGACTTAAGCACGTTTAGCTGCTGGTCTGCTCTCATTGAAAGTTAAACTCACATCATGTATTTGATATTGTTTTCCAGGTGTCAGCTCTGGCTATTGCCAGTGGAAACGCTTTGCTACTAAAGGGAGGTAAAGAAGCTTCCAACACCAATAAAATTCTACATCAACTCACTCAAGAAGCACTTTCCATTCACGGAGTGGCAGATGCCATTCAACTGGTAAAGCTTTAAAGCATTGCCTTATTGAAACACAGTTTGAATTTTTACATGATTACAATATTAACTCAGATATTCTGTGACCTTATAAAATGTACCTTGATGTGTAGGTGAGCACACGTGAAGAAGTGGAAGATCTGTGCAGACTAGACAAGTTGATCGACCTGATCATTCCAAGGGGCTCGTCCCAGCTCGTCCGCAACATCCAAAGGGCAGCTAAGGGTATTCCTGTACTGGGCCACAGCGAGGGCGTCTGTCACGTCTACATAGACAACGATGCCAGCATAGACAAAGCTATTGATATTGGTATGTGGTTCCTGTGTGTGGCGATGAAGGTTATAGAAAATTCTGTTTCCATTTTGTGCCGTGGTTTGGTTGCAGTATTTTGAAAGTTGTAGAATCATATTTTGCTATTTTAGCAGTTGTAATTAATATTATTTTACATGTTGCCCAATAGTTATTAACTTGTTGGGGTAACACAGACCTGCTGAATGATTATACATGTTCTAACTTACAGTATGTTTCATTCCAGTCAGAGACTCCAAATGTGACTACCCTGCGGCCTGCAATGCCATGGAGACCCTCCTCATTCACAGGGATTTGCTGCGAACTCCTATATTTGACCAGATCATTGATATGCTGAGAACAGAACATGTAAGAAACATGCACCGACATGCCGTAATTTTGTGCACAAGTATTACACATGGCATCACAATACAGTGGAAACCGCTTATAGTGATCACGTCTGTCCGGGTCAAATTGATCACTATAAACGGATGATTATTATAACCAAATTTTTGTTGTTGTGCATCATTTCTCATGCAGATTACCATCTAATTGATTTTTGTAAATGTATTACATGAATACAAAGTAATGAAACAGGCCGCTTCGCTATTTACTGGCTCACTTCCAATTATTATGACTTTTACCACACTAAGGGTGAGGAATTGCGTGAGCGTGCATGCGGAACGGCGCCTCTCAATATCTCACTCGGTAGCGTCATGGAGGGAGACGTAACGCAGAGCCGGTTGAGGATCGGCAAAGTTTCACTTTGGGGGCATTATGTGACAAGGCATTATCTATCCACTTGGCGAGGGCGGCTTCAACCACAGGTGCTTTCCCCGTGCGCATTCCTACTTTTCCCGTTATGATATCAATGTGCACGCAGCACAGGTATCTAGCCGTAAAGCGAGGCAAAGTGTCAAGAGAGTAAAATTCCATTAACGTTAGTCTAATTTAGTTTTAAAATGTTTTTCCATATGTTGTCATGTATGAAAAGACTCAAAATTAACAGTTTAAGCGGACTACTTGATTACTATAAGCACATTATTTAAACAGAATGATTCTGTCCCAAACTTTCTGGAGTGTTTGTCACTTAATTCAGTACAATTAAGTGTTTTTGTTTATTTTTTGACTGATTATTTCATTGTTCTGTTGATAAATCATTGTGCCATTGCTTTTCTCTCAGGTGAAGATCCATGCAGGCCCCCGGTTTGCATCCTATTTAACTTTTAGCCCATCCGAAGTGAAGTCTCTGAGGACAGAGTATGGCGACCTGGAGTGCTGTATCGAGGTGGTAGACAGCATGCAGGAGGCTGTGGACCACATCCACAAATATGGCAGCTCCCACACCGATGTCATTATTACAGAAAATGAAGACACGGCTGAACAGTTTCTGCAGCAGGTGGACAGCGCCTGCGTGTTCTGGAACTCCAGCTCTCGCTTTGCCGATGGCTACCGCTTTGGCCTAGGTATGTACAGCATCAGGCATGCTTTTACTTCTTAATGCCACCTGAGAAAAATGTGAGATAAACATCCTTTTGTAAATAGATCTGACCTACCACAGTGTCTTTAAAATGTGGCAGAAGAGTTAATTTTACGGTGCTTATTTTGCAGGAGCTGAGGTTGGTATCAGTACGGCACGGATACATGCCAGAGGTCCAGTGGGTTTGGATGGGCTTCTGACCACCAAATGGGTACTTCGAGGGGAAGGACACACTGTGGCTGATTTCGCTGAGCAAGGCAGTATGAAATACCTTCATGAAAACATCCCTGTCCCCCAGGGGAGCTTTAATTAGGTGCCCAACCAAAGAGCCATCACCTGGAATCAAGATAACTGATGTCTACGGAGAGTTTATTTAACGGTTTGTGTCTACTAGTAGCACTTCAGCTTTTTAGCTGCTGCTTCATCACCCGTATGAATCCACTATGTTGGTGCAGGAAACTTGCATGCAGAACAGAGGCTACTTTTAATGGACAACCAAGTTCCTCTTGTTCCTTTTTTTAGATAAATACCAATCTCCTAAGACAATGACTGGTTGTTACATGACTGGTGAGAGAGAAATGTATTCTGGTAAAAAAAAAAAGAAACTAATTCCATTATGTATACGTGACAGAGGGACAGGTTAAACATAAAGTATACACAGACAAAGCTCTTTCCCCTGTAATGTCATTTTTATAGTGTCAGGTAAAGAAATCATTGACCCAGCTGTGATTTTCTAACTTATTTTTCTACATAATAAAAATCTCTCTTGGCCTTTTTGTAACATACTGTAAGTGTTGTTTGTGCAGGATCTTGGTTCAGATTTGTTTTGCTGTCCTTCCTCTTTGCACAGATGGTTTAATAAATATGTTGTACAGTTCTTTACTCATGATTTTGTGTTTTATAATAATACTTAATACCTAATACTTGACAATCTGCATCATAATGTCCCTGGTCTACAAATGCATTTAGTATATGGGCTTATTTACATTAATACACAATTGAATAGTAGTTTTAAAAGTTAGGAGTTAAAAAGTAGATATAAACCAACCCTTAACGCAACCCTTATCACAACTCTTCCTCAACCATATACCTCCCAAAAATATCTTTTTTGTATAGCTTTTTAAAGTGATTTATATTTGTGCTCCGCTTCAACCCATCACCTAACCCATTCCACAAATCCACCCCACAGACTGAAATACACATACTCTTCTTTGTTGTATGAACACAATGCTTTTTAAAATTCAATTTTCCTCTTAAATTATAACCCCCCCTCCCTGTCACAAAACATTTTTTGAATATTGCCCGGAAGTGAATTATGTCTTGCTTTGAACATAATTATTGCGGTTTTAAATTTGACCATATCCATGAATTTCAATGCATGTGACTTTAAAAACTGTGTGTTCGTGTGTTCCCCATATCCCACATTATTTACTATCCTGATTGCTCTCTTTTTTATAGTATGCATAATGGTTGTAAGTTGCTTTTATAAGTGTTACCCCAAACTTCCACACAGTAATTCAGATATGATTCCAGATTCCAGATTCCAGATGTTTATTGTCACGCCGGTTGTACAGGTACAAACGTGTGAAATACTTTTTGCTGGGAAGCTCCATTAAAATAATAAATTATATTAAATTGACATTACAATTACATTTACATTACAATTATAAAAGGAAATACTTTGTACAAGGGCATATTAAGAACATATACAGGCATATTAAGAACATATACAGTATATACATGTATATATATATGGTGATACAAGTGAAGAAGACAGAATGTGCAGTGATTTATGGTCCAGTATGTGTCTTGTTTTCCCTAAAACTGCCGAAATAATCGGCATATTTAATGTTCGAAATAAAGTCTTTCATTCAGTCAAAATTCTCTAGGGAGGGGGGTGGGGGGACAAAGGAGGACGGTCTGCAGGAGAGATAATAATGCATACAGTGCACTTTCATAGACTAAGCTACTGGAGTTACCCTGCACTATATTAATTTTTAACAGTCTCTTCTGCACTATATTCACTTTTTTAATAGTCGTGTATCACAGCTATTACCCTGCACTATATTCAGTTTTAACAGTTTTCTTCATCTCCTTGTATTTTCATATATGGTATATATTTTTGTACTTTGTACTTTGCACTACTAACTTTTGTACTGCCTTTTTACTAACATGTTTTTGCACTATGGAACTGTGATGCTGGAAACTTGAATTTCCCTCGGGATTATTAAAGTTTCTATCTATCTATCTATCTATCTATCTATCTATCTATCTATCCATCCATCCATCCATCCATCTATCCATCTATCCATCTATCCATCTATCTATCAATCTATCTATCACTCCCACTTGTCTTCAACGCAGCACCGGTGACGTATTGTATGTGGGCGTGGTTTGACATCCAGCAGCACTAGCTCCAGACACCGGTCAGACTCAGCTGTCATCTGACTCCATGTTAAAGATGGCAGGAAACAAGTCTTATACTATAGTTGAATACTTCGGCGGCGACTCCGGTTACCCGTGTGGTTACTGTAAAAACGATAAAGGGAACTTTTCTCACGGTGAGTGTCTTTATCAAGTAACGTTAGTGGAGAAACAGAGCTAGCTAGCTGGTGGGTGAGATGGCTTTATGCTAACGAGCTAGCCTCCCGGCTACTGGCTGGTTGTGAGAGATAATATTGACTCTAATCCTGAGGTAAAGTTATGTTATATCTGCTTTACTTACACTGCAATACCAGAACATTACATTTAACTGATTTCACGCATAAGTTAGCTTTCACCTCACGTTACTTGGATAGTGTCAGGTTGTTAAAATCAACTCAGTGTTTAGCCTTTAGCATGCTAACTCTGTCATGGTGGGAAACAAACCAAGACTGCTGCTGAAATAGAAACAGTTAAGATGATTAAGTAAGGTTGTTGTTGAATTACTATTCAGTTGGACAACAATCATGTTTACTCCAGACGGCTGTAACATTAGCAGCTTCAGCAGTAGACTTGTTAACATCTCTGCTAACATCAAGCTAGCTAGCTAACAGAACAGGACAGGAAACCAGGATGTTGCCTTCACGGGCAGAAAGTGCAGCTGGACACTGACCTTACGTATGTATATGTATGTATATGTATATATGTATAT
>CAKAKR010043728.1:4690-39159 GCA_916700685.1 Adelosebastes latens | reverse complement strand
ACCTGGTTTGACCTTTTTTTGGAATCAAATACCCCTCATCTGCTAATGACTTTTCCAAAGTTTTGTCATTTAAAGAACTAAACAAAAAACACCGGACATACCTAAACAAAAGGTTAGGGTTACACCCTTCCATCTCATTGTTTCTCAAAAAGAGCTCACACACCTGTCAGTGTTCAAAACCGTGGGAATTTGACGTCATCACATGGTCCTATCTCATTGGATGAAAGTACCTGGTTTGACCTTTTTTTGGAATCAAATACCCCTCATCTGCTAATGACTTTTCCAAAGTTTTGTCATTTAAAGAACTAAACAAAAAACACCGGACATACCTAAACAAAAGGTTAGGGTTACACCCTTCCATCTCATTGTTTCTCAAAAAGAGCTCACACACCTGTCAGTGGGTCAAAACCGTGGGAATTTGACGTCATCACATGGTCCTATCTCATTGGATGAAAAAAATCACCAGGAGGCGTGGGAAAAAAAGAGGGAACGCCTATAATGACGTATACGTTTCTCATTGGCTCAGAAAAGGGGCGGGAAGGGGCGGGGAAAGGGGCGGGAGGGGCGTGGTTTCCGGTATGACGTGGCAGCCTGTGATTGGACGCTGATGAGTCATACCTGTCAAAATGAGTTTGACATGAAGTGTCCCCCTATTCTCTCTCTCAGGACTTTCACCCAGGAGGCCGCTGTTTGTGTCCCGTGGGAAACCAAAAGTAAACGTTGACTTATTTTGATTTACATCCGGAAGTTAAATATTGTAATAAACCATGATGTTTTTACTAAATCTAACCAAGCAGTTTTGTTTCATTTTTGTTTTGTTTCAATTTATGTTAATCACATGTTTAACTGACAAATGCCTTGTGTTTAAAAGGTCTCTGACAATCAATAAATATGCTATATTACACCAATGCAATCCTCGTGTTTACTAGTGTTATTACACAGTTTTCTAATAAACTATGCTTTGGTGGTGACAAAAAAGTTTCCGTCTGTTGAGGAGCTGTCTATGGTTCTGAAAGAATTGTTCCCCATCCTGATGAAAATGCATATGACGCGCATACGTGTGTGCATGTTTTAATGTGTGGTACACTTCAGGGGCCCGGTTTGGGGGTTCGAAAATATGGTCACCATATGTTAGCCTTAATTAACTAGCAAGCAAAAAAAGAAAATAGAAGAAAATTAAAATCCCAGACTTGTTGTTTAAATAATAAACGCAAATTTTGAGTGGTAAATCTACCACTATCATTTTTGTAAACTGTGTGCTGTGCAAGAACAGAAAGTATCTAAGGGGGGGGGGGCTCAGTGCACAGTCAATAGAGTGCAGGGATGATGTATTTTTGTAGGAAGTTAGCATCAATTTGGTTTTGGATAATTACAGAAAATAAGCTCTGTGGCAAACACACATTTATTATAGTTACATGTTTTGTTCAGCAAGATAATTTTCACAAATGAACACCAATTCTATGATTTTTGAAATGTAAATGCAATCGCCAGAAGTAAAAAAAGCTAACGTTAGGCTATAAACAAACTACACCACAGTCGCATGAGTGTGAGTATTCAAATTCAAGTTCAAATTCAAATAAGCTTTATTGGCATGAGGTTACATTATTGCCAAAGCTAAATTACACATTAATGAATAATTACATTTCACAAGAAATAATCACAATCACAATATACCGCATACATTTTAAATATACATTCTTTTATAGATGTAGTCAATCAGAAACATGTTCAGAGCTTGGAGCACCTCTTATTGTGTGACAACAGTCAACATATTTTGCAGCTAATATTGTATTATTGATTTTTCTCCCAACATAAGTATGGTATTTTCTGAAAAAATAAATAACATCCTTATATTTCTCACAGCACAGTAAGAAGTGAGATTCTGTCTCCACCTCTCTTGTATGACAACGTGAGTAAACACAACGAGACTGTAACAGCGGACGAGTCGGCGTGATGACGTTTAGTCTCATTCGGCCACTTGTTAGCAACATAAAGGCTACAAAATGTATGAGTGGGGTCTTTACTATGCTAACGTATTTTATGTTGTAGAACAAAACATTTAAATCTCTTCAGCTTGTGTTAACCACAGATCTTATTTCAGGCATCGAACTAAAAACCCATTCAAATGACTTCCAGACGTTGGAACCAGAAATGCTAAAATGCTAACTCGTTTCCTGGTTTTGGTATTCATTCCTGTAGCACCACATTGCAGTGGGATCATGAAGGAGTTCCTGTACGACTTCCTGTCTTTAAAAGTAATTATAATCTTTTACATAATTAAAGCACAAATATACATTTTACTTGACATATATGTTCGCAAATAATTCCATTGTATTATGGCAGAAAATTTCACCACATTGTAGTTGTTTTTTGTACCATACTAAAAAATGTCAACTGCGACACATTCATCTCTGAACAAGTTTCAGTCAGTTCAGAAAGCTGACGATTGCCTCCAGCGAGAAAATAGCACGTGTCAAAAGGGTGGATTAACATTTCAATTCAACGCCACACAATGTCACAGCAGCCTTCTACATAAGCATATTAATAATAGTCGTAATGTTAATAATGAAAGTGAATTAAATGGGTCCCAAGGATCTGCTTTTGATTGTGTGTAATGAATTCTGTGGCATTGGGGCTATTGTTCTGCTTAATGAAAAGAGAAATGACTGTGGATCGGCAGAAGCACAGAATAGATTAATAGATCACACAGAACTGAACTCAATTTCAAAAGTCGTAATGAGCTGTCAGTTTTCCGTCCAGCTCTGAGTGTGTGACTTTTAACTTTTGCATGCAGCCGGAGCCCTGGTGGGTGGACAGAGACAGAGACAGAGACAGAGGCTGAGGGAGACAGAAGGCAAAAAAAAAGTGACAGTGAAAGACAGAAAATCTGGAGGTCAAGATCATTTAATGAGCACTATTGATGCAATAATTAGAACAGCAGCAGGCTAATGAAGTAATTAATCGCTGAATGTATTTTCACTTTGCCATTTAGAAGACATTTGTTAAGTTACTTACCTAGTGGTAGGGCTATTATCACAAACGATTTGTTGAATCCCGGAAAAGAGCAGGATTTAATTGTTTGTTAGAGGACTGTCTAATTTTAGCAACTGAAGTTGCAATGAGAAACTAAAAACTATGTCCATGTTGTTTTTTCTGTTTTAATTTGTCCTTATCTTATTTGTGACACTGTTTTATTATTTTTCTTTTTTTTTAGCACTTTGTAACTTTATTTTGAGTGCTAAAATAAAGTACAAATTATAGATTTCTTTATTTTTTCCATAGTTTTAGAAAGAGTTTGAAAAAAAATGTAAGTACAGGACCTAAATGTGTAGATAAATGACCACATTTTAACATATAGTCATATAGTTTTCATAAAATCAAGAATGTTTAGTTACCTAACCTTCACCATAATCACGGGTTGTTACAGTATACCAGTATCAAGGTACAACGTGGTATGAAAGTTAACGGTTATCATACCGTGACATTTGCTTATCTACAGTATTGAACAAAACCTGACATAAGTGAGTTAGAGATACAGATAGAAGCAGTCTGGCCTACAGTACATGTTAATTGTCAATGATCATAGGAAATAATTTAAAAGCTCACAGCTGATGTTATTTTTCATTTAGTAGTTAAATATATTACATTATGCTACTAACATGTAAACTAACATGCTTTAGTCATATAACATATTATAGGTGCATGCTATTTATTTCATCAGGTTTATAATTCTGTTCCCATTCCTTTAAGGGTTATTATAACAGATAATAATACTAATGCTACTAAAGGTAACATCACACTGTGTATTTCTGTCTCTGCATTTAACCCCTACTAGTATTAGGAGCAGCAGGCAGCTACTATATAGCGCCCAGGGAGCAGTTTGGGGGTCCGGTGCCTTGCTCAAGGGCACATCGGCAGTGCCCAGGAGGAAGTACTTGGTCCGTGCAGGGACTTGAAACGGCGACCGAGCTACTGCCGCCCCCTACTACTACTACTACAACTACTACTACTACTACTGCTACTTATGACAATAATAGTGTAATACTGTATACCGTAATATTTTCTGAGACGGTTATTGTATCGTAAAAATCTCATACTGTTACAACCATACCATAATCATACATTTAGAAATAACCAACTGAAAGATGTTGGCAGTGGACATTTTCCAGATAAGTACAATGTTGTTTTGTTGATAAATGTTTTTTGAAAATAATGTTACACCTGCACAATTTTTATGGGCCACTTGGGGGCAACGCAACCCTGTACACACAACATTTACATTTTACCACATTATGAAGTTGTTTTGTTGAGTGAGTTTTGTTCGAATGAGTTTTATGTTAAAAATAGATGCATGCTGCTGCATCCTTGCTCGTTTAGACTGTTGTCGGACTATTAAATAGGCATTATCAGTCGCTACAAGTCACCATAGATGTGGGTCAGTAGGGGCCCACTACACCCACTAGTAAGTTTTATCATCTATTCACATGTTAGATCACCAAAAGAAGGTATAAAAGAACACAACAGCGACCTCTAGCGACCGTAGTAATTATGACAGGAGCAGAAGCGGAAGTCAGGTGCTTTAGTTGTCTGTGTTCGTAGTTATTTTAACCCAAAACACAATGTTTTTCCCTAAACCTAACTGGTGTTTTTGCCTAAACCTAAAGAAGTTGTAGTTTTGTTGCCTAAACCTAAAAAAAAACTTTTCTGTTTGTGTTCAAAACGGGATGTTTAATCAGTTTTACGACATGTTAGAACGTGCTGCTCTTAGTTTCACTTTCACTTTTACAACGTAGTAGGTGTAGTAGGCCCCTAATGACCCACATCTATGGAGCTTATAGTGACTGATAATGCCTATTTAATGACCTGATAACAGTATAATCGGATGAATTTTGTTTTGCTTGGGCAGAAGCCCCGGCGTCATTATAGTAGGTAACCTTTTGCGTAGTATCTTGACGCAGAAGGTTTGCGTGTCGTTAACGTTGTAACAGGTGGGTAACATTGTGAAACAGCGGTGGTTAGGTTTAGGCAACAAAACTACTTGGTAAGGGTTAGAAAAAACATTATATATCTGCTTAACCGTCATTTGACTCAGTAATGTAGCGGCGAGTGACATAACAAGGTTAGTAAAAATGACTTAACTTTTGGTTTTACACAGGACAGGAACGTGTGTAAAAGTGTGTGTGATAAGTGTGTGTTTGTTTGACCCATCTACCATACATCCCTCCCGCCCTTAGCGGACTTTGTCGCTCTTAATACTACGGCCGTTGCTCTGAGTGTCTAATAATACAGACGCTAAAGGGTGCCTTGTACCTCAGAATCAAGACGGGCCACTGCCAAGGGTCGATATTTGGCGCCCTGGAAGTGACACCAGGCTGCAGGAAAAACAAGGTCGATGAGAGCCGTGAGACTGAACCAGAGCGGTTAAGTTGTGGGCCGTAAAATCCAAACAATGAGCTGGAAGACGCAAAGCTGCAGGGAGCTAAAATTGGCTGATAATTATCAGAGGGTTTATCATTCCAAATGACCCCTATGACATCACACAGAGTAATTTGATCAGTTAGGATGAAACATATTGATTACTGCAGCTTTAAGTTAATGAAAGCTTCAGTATCCTTTGTGATATGTGGACCAAAACACACAATACAGGCAGCAATGAGTTTCCCCCAAAAAATACTTTCAATTTCTGCATGCTGTAATTTGTAGGATCTATGCCTTGTTTTCTTTATTTTTCCTCGGCTGCATGTCAACTGTCTCTAGGACACTGGTCAATAAAGTGGTTGAGGAGGCTGATCAAGTCCCAGGTTGGATGTCTGTTACCTTTTCAGTGGTATGGAGTCCATCCGTCTCCTAAACCACAGTCTTCTTTAGAATAAGCACTGCGTAAAATGAGAAGTCACCTCACACAAGGCCACTGGGCTAAGTACATCATTTATGTAATGTAATTTATCCCTATCACATTCTAGGCACGGCAAATTAAACCACATACGTACCTTCCCTGCTGGAAAAGAAAAAGGTCAAGGAGGACTATCAAGTCATCCCGGAGGTTACTTTTCAAAATCAGCACGTCGAATAAGACGAGCACCTCAATCCAACACATATCTTACATTAACACTTAAAGCCTGTCTAACACTTATTTATCATATATGACATCTTGGTCCTGGAACCCACTCAAATAACAGAAATAAAACAGTCACAGCTGTTCTCATGTAAATGTGTCATTCTTTCTTATTATCTTATAAAAGCATTGATTATTTTGAGGTATTTTCTAAATCATGTATACTTGGACACACACTACTTGGACACACTGTTATAGAATTATTTTCTTAATCTAGACATATAGAGATTAGCCAGATATTCTAGGACGGATGTATCGGTGTGTAATTGAATTTAATCCAGATGTAATTGTAGAATTATTTTTTTAAATATTATTTTTTCAAATTTTGTATTTGAATTTGTACTTAAAGGTCCCATATCATGCTCATTTTCAGGTTCATACTTGTATTTTGTGTTTCTACTAGAACATGTTTACTTGCTGTAATGTTCAAAAAAACTTTATTTTCCTCAGACTGTCTGCCTGAATATACCTGTATTTACCCTCTGTCTGAAACGCTCCGTTTTAGTGCATTTCAATGGAATTGCGTTGCCTGGCAACAGTTTGGATCCATGTTTACTTCCTGTCAGCTGATGTCATTCACATGCACTGCAACAGGAAATAAACTGGGACACATTTAGAATGTTAACTTTTAAATCCGTGTAATGGTCTAAATATGTTGTGACATCACAAATGGACAGAAATCCTAACGGCTTGTTTCAAACGCGCAATTTCTGAATACGGGCTGTTTGTATTTCTTCGTATATTGAGCGTTTTGATAGTTTAACAGTATCTATAAAGCACTTAAGCCTGCTTTATAATATAAAAGACATGTAAATCTCACTTTTTACAATATGGGACCTTTAAAATATTTATTTGAAAGTGTTAGTGTATGTAACACAATTCCAGCTGTGCATAAATATGCCCTGAAATAAACAAAACATGAACATGTGAATGCTTCATTTGTCCTAAATAAAGGCAAAATGAGATAAGATAATTTAAGTTTAGATAATAAGCTAAAATAAAACAGCACCTGGTCCACAGCGGTAGCATAGTGAAAGAAGCACGTTAGCAGCGCTGCAGCTTCAGTTCTGCCTCAGACGTGTCGAGTCACAGTTAGCCTACTCATGTAAAGTGTGAGTGAAACATAAGCCGAGTCTGTGTTATTTAAAAATGAAGCGTATCTGTTTCATCCGCTGCATGTAAGACAGGCAAATGAAAAAAAATAAAAAATGCGTAAATGTGTCTCTTGCTTAGACAGCTGTAAGATGAGTAAGTATTTTTTATTTTTTTTAACTTGTGTTTTATTGATATAAAAAACAAAGAACAAACAAAGATGTGTCAATGGGATATGGGAATACAAAACTGAATAATGCAGTGCATGATAGCTGTATTCATTCAGAGGGTCCAGTGGTGTCCCAGTGATGAGTAAGATATGCTGTCCATTTGTCCCATTTCTTAGCAAACTCCGATTGCTGGATTCTCAGTCTTTCCATGTCAAATATCTCCCCAACAATGTCCTTCCAGTGACTCCGAGTAGGAGGGTCCTCTTTGCACCATTTCCTGGTGATTGCTTTCTTGGCCGCCGCCAACAAGACCTTGACCAGGTATCGGTCTTCCCATTGAACACTTTCCCTTTTAAGGTTGCCTAGATACATCACCTCGCATGTCTTAGGTATTTCATAACCCAATATTGCTTTTAATTCTACCCATACATCTTCCCAGTATTTACTCATTTTCTAATATTCCCAAAAAACATGTGTGTGGCCTACTTTATCCTCCCCACACAGTCTCCAGCATGTCTGTTGAGTAGATGAAAACTTACTTTTTGTCTTGGGAGTAATGAATAATCTGATTATGTTCTTCCAGCAAAGTTCTTTCAACACCCTGGAGCTGGTGGTAGTTGAGTGTTACAAATATTATACCAGTCTTCTTCGGTTAGTTGCATTTTCTTTTCTTTTACCAATTTATCTCTAACATACAGTGTGGTGATTCCTCTCCTCTTCACTAGCCCTTGATACAGCATTGATATCTCTTTACCTGGGATGTTTTTGTATGCTTTACACAATGTCCCAATCACTCTGCTTGGCTCGTGGGGGAAATCTGGCTTTATTTCTTTCTCAAAGAATATGAGTAAGTATTTCAAGGAGGCAGAACCCCCTCTGCTTTGAATTAGGTTCATAGCCACCGTACAACTTGTCAGGTATTATTCCACGTATACCATGGACACTTGCCAACAAAATGCACAATCGCATACCGGGTGTTCCATTTACTTAAATAACAAACTTTTGGATGACTTTTCTGTTTTAAGTATCTCAAAATATACAGTAGTTGCTATAGCTCCACCTCAGTATTCCAGCGAGTTGAGTTGCCCGGCAACATCTTGCCAAACAGGAGTGCATTTCACAGAACTGGGCCAAGAGTTCTAAAATCCTGACAACTTTTTTGAAGTCTTGAACATACTCAACCTACAAGAATAGAGAACGGTGCTGCATTTTGCTAAAACTTTCCAGTGGAGGCAGCGTTAGGAAGCACTCTGTCTCTCACACACACACACACACACACACACACACACACACACACACACACACACACACACACAGATGCTCACTATTGCTGTCTCTTTCCCTCTCACATTTACCTATGACTTCTCCTCATCTCTTTTTTTTCTGTGCAGTTTTGGACAGATTTCCTCTCTCCTTCCCCCGAGCAGCTGTCTCTCAGACCTGCAGGCTTCCAGCTTCACAGCAGCCAATGTTTTTAAAGTCCTCTTTATTATATAGACATAGATTTTTTTAGTTACACATATAACCCTAGCTCCAAGCTCTTTAGCTGGTACCATGCCATTGTTCCAAGGACCCATTATTCCCATACCCCAATTGTCCAAAAAATGTTCCATTTGTCTGACAGCCCGTTATCACAAAACCAAATACAAACTCTCCTTGCAACAACCAGAAGCACATTGCTAATTATTATGCAGAATGATGTCATGGTCACAATATTTTCTTTCCTACCATGGCAAAGGCATGACCCACCCTAATCTGCCACTGGTTGGCTTACCCTGGTATTCTTACTGTTAGGGTAACTAATCTTAGGCCCAGGACACACAGGGAACGTCAGGAGCGCGTGTCGGCTGCGTTACCTGTTGTTTTTTTATTTCGGCGTCCATGTTAACAGGTTAGAGCAGCCACACTGCCCGCGTGAGACGCGCGTCTCAGCTGCGTCTCTTTTAGAGAATAGAGGTCACGCCTATTTTTGATGCACAGCAGCAACAGACAGTGAAAGTGATCTATTGACAGTATATTAACATCATACCAGCTACATCACTACAGTTTACATGTCTATCTGTAGAATATGTTACAGACATGAAAAAAAGTAAAGACTTATTTTTAAATCAACACTTCCTGCTTTCATTTCAAAATAAAAGCCCTCAAGCGTTTTTTCTGTGGACAGAATTTCTTAATTTGTTAACACAAGGCTTTTATTCTGAAATATGTGCCGGACAGTGTTGTGGAACATGCAGTGACTTGGAATGCTTCATGAATGAATATAGTACCGGATTTTAATTGTTGATTATTACTATTATTTACAAATTACCACACGTTTCCTAACCTTTCTCTGTCTGAAATAAATATAAATGATATTTATAATGAAATGAAATGACCATTACAAAAGGCAAACTATGTAGAAAGAAAGGGCTGACAGCAGCAGCTGCAGCAGCAGAATCGCAGCTGAAACGCCCGACGTGTGAATCACGCAGCCGCCTCGCAACTCGATGCAGCCACCACGCAATGCAACCGCCGCCGTGCGAGCGATTCAGCCGCCATGGGCCATGCTGCCTCCCTACCAAGTGGGCTCCTTCTCCATCTCGTCCCTCCATTGATGACTGCTTATGGATAGAAAAGGGCAAACACCCTGAGCTATCTGCCAGGCTCACGACCTACTACTACTACTACTACTACTATAAAATTGAAGTATTGTGCAGAAATGAGTCCAGTAGTGTAACTTAACATATAAAACACAATAAAATGATTGTTTCTCTCTCTCTTCTTTCCAGAAAGGAAAGTGGGAATGTGGTTAAGAGTCTGGTTGCTGCATGCGGTGTTGGTGTCGAGGGGCCTTCACGGCTGAGTAAAACATTTTATTTTAAACTACATGGCCCCTTACAGGTATACATACATTAATTAAAATAAGACCAACAGCTTGCCATAGTAAATGAATGTTGCACAGTGAGGAGTGTGCGGGTGCTTTCCCTCTCATTATACATTTCAGCTTCAGCTCCTCCAACAAGCCTTTACTTGGTGAGCAGTGATCTTAACTGTATCCCACAATGTCAGAACATCACTAAAAGCTCTATATACTGAATGCTTCTTACTCAGTAGGATTTTTTTGCTTTGGTAGCCATCAAATCAGCTTGCAAACTAGATCTCAAGTTAATTAACGAAGGAATGGTACATAGTTCCCTCTCATTTTTCATTTGCAGCACTTTGCTACAGCAATTAGTAACTCTTACATCCAGAACATTACTGTACCAGCTGCTCTTTGCCATTCTGACAGCCTAATTGGAACTCACACCTCAAAGCTTGTTGTTCAGAGACTCTTTACAGAGATTCATACAATGATTTCCTGTAGGCCAATACAACCTATACAGATGTGGGAGTTGCTCTGAGGCTTTGGACATATCAAACTTTGAGCATTTCATTTTATTCAAACCGGGTGCTGTTTTATTTAGAATGTGTTTTCAGAAATAATGAGTGTTTAGCTGTTACAGGCTTTTTGCATTGATCTCTCTCAAGACATCTTTGGGTGGGTGTAAACTGTGCTCAGTGAGAGAGCGGTGCTCTTTTGTGTTTACCCGGATCTGTAACCAAATGGACAATTAGCAGGTTTTGGGGAGTAGATTAGTGTGTTTTTTTTGTGTTTTTTTCTCAGGGGATTACTCTGGCTGATTTTTTTGCAATTTGGCAGCTATTAGGGTGGGAGTGAAGGGCCTGTTCTTGTGAGCTTTTTGGATAATCCGCCTGAAAATCTTGAAGGGAAGCCAGGGAACAAATTGAGCTATACGTCTTTTTTAGACATTTCTTTCATTAGTCATGGAAGTTTGCATTTCAGTGTCGTCATATTTCACTTTTCATCTAAAATATTACAATTTTGTGCTTTATGTGTCTTAAAAATATCTTATTCCTGCATTTTATTGTTTATGTATCAATGACACACAACATTTATTACTAGGGCTGTTAATAATAACGCGATAATAACACGTTAACAACGTAACAACGCCACCAATTTTTTTAACGCATTAATGCAAGTTTTTAGGTTGTGGCGGGCTCAGCTTTAAAGCTAGAGTGAAGATACTGGTATCATATAAAACTATAAAACCTAATGAATCCATTGGTACCAACCATGTCATACTAGCTTTTCGCGAAGGAGCCTAAATAACGCTCCAAACTTGCGCTAAATTTTGTCGAGGAATAACTGGCCATTTTCAAAGGGGCCCCTTGACCTCTGACCTCCAGATCAGTGAATGTAAATGGGTTCTATGGGTACCCACGAGTCTCCCCTTTACAGACATGCCCACTTTATGATAATCACATGCAGTTTGGGGCAAGTCATAGTCAAGTCAGCACACTGACACACTGACAGCTGTTGTTGCCTGTTGGGCTGCAGTTTGCCATGTTATGATAAGAGCATATTGTTTTATGCTGAATGCAGTACCTGTGAGGGTTTCTGGACAATATCTGTCATTGTTTTGTGTTGTTAATTGATTTCCAATAATAAATATATACATACATTTGCATAAAGCAGCATATTTGCCCACTCCCATGTTGTTAGGGGTATTAAATATTTGACAAATCTCCCTTTAAGGTACATTTTGAACAGATAAAAAATGTGCGATTAATTTGAAATGAATCGTGATTAATCGTGACAATCAAGCGATTAATTGCAAATAAATATTTGAATTGATTGACAGTGTTTTAAATGCAGATCTATAAATGCAGAAAGTCATTGTCATAAATGAAGCTCATGTGTATTGACACATAACATGTCTATGTAAATGACTTGTTGATTAATGACTAATTACACGTCTCGTAAACTTTTTTGTCCCTCAAATGATTTTTCTGCCCACCAGGGTTTGGCTGAGACGTAGATGTTTTCTGCGTGATCAATAACAGATGCATTTCTCTCCCACATACCGTGCTTTCTGAGTATGACTCAAAAGAAAGTAATACATAAGTAACCCTTGGAGTAAGTGTCCAGGTCGAGCTTGAGCTGTCACTGTCGTCGTGGCTGTGGGAAGGCACAGCATCCCCCACATTCTCTCGCTCTCGATACCGATCTCTGTTTAATGATCTCACTCACGTTTCTTCATGAGTCATGTAGAAATGCTCAGTGCAGATCGTCTCCATGAGGTTTGCTTTAGTTTAGCAGTCGGCTCAAGATCTGTTTCTATATACTTAGCAGCCTAAGGAGACAAGGTAATAGAAAACTGCCAGACCCTTACAAGTGGCATCATTGCTATAGTAATATATCCATCTGCAAAAAAGAGTATTATAAAACATATACGACCATGTTTACAGTGGTTGTATGTTCCATACAAGTTTGTATGAAAGAAACACCCAGGAGCGCATCCACAACCCTTTTTTCTTTCTTTTCTTTTTCTTTGTGCAACACCAGACCGCCAGCATCACACACTGCTTCAACCGCCTCCCCGATGACGTCTGAACTCCCGCATGATCGTGGAATATGACGCTCCATGATTGGTCATGGTCATATGTGTAGTCTTGCCAGTCACCCGACCAAGACACTGCAAGAGTTTATGGCGCTGTGATCGTTAGATCTGACATGGTGACCATCGTCAAAGACAAAAATATTGTATAGTCTGATCCCGGCATAAGAGTAGAGTTGCTCAAAAAAAAAGAGAGAGCGTGAAGCAGGTAACAACAGGAAACAACAGCTAATGAATAGCAGGTGTGCCAGCTGATTGCTGCATCAATTTGACTGATGTCACAGGCCTAAACCCTTGTAAGATAGAACAATCAGCACATACTGTACCAGTACTCAGTATTCTCCACATCATGTAAAAAACGTAATTTCCTCAGATGCTTTTAGAGCACTGTTCAGAGAAGATTTATATCTACTATTGTCTAAAATTGTCTTTTTCATGGATTGTCTCCAACTTGAGGAGACAAGTGTCACTATAACTAGGCCTGTAGATAATGTGGATGCTTGGAAGCATTCATGCCTTTTTAATAGTGGATAGAAGAAATACGAAAGGAAATAAATGTATATAAATTACATTTATATTCTACTAATTTCCAAATGTGATGCAAGAAACATTGCTCATAGCAAAATGCCCATACTAAACAAATCAGTAAAATGTTATAGAAACAATAGAAACTCTGATATGATTGTGACACATCACATCAATCTGTCATGAATTAGACAGGGAGACAGGGAGTTCATAATATTGTCCTAGCTAGCTAGCTAGCTAGCTGGCGAGCATGGAGAAATACTTCAGTCAGTCCACATCGTCAAGTGACGCTAAGACCAAACTAGCTAAACTGAGAAAATAGGACAATAGTTATGTCAAGCGAAATGCCTCCTGTGTCTTCAGGTGTTAGCGAACAAACCTATGAATCCAGCCAAGCTAAAGCGACATCTGATTACAAAGCACCCGGAATATCAGGGCAAAACAAAGTGATGTTAACATGATTCACATTGAAATGTGTTTCTGTTTCTCACTATCAAACAGGGCTAAAAGTATTTAGGTTGAAAGAGTACAAATGGTAGAAAGCATTATGATTAATCTGTGTTACAATTATGAGGGAGTCCTTGGAAATAAGTTCTCCCCTTTAAAGGGTCCCTGGCCCCAAACGTTTGAGAAACCCTGTTGTAGGAGATAAGGTTGGAGAGAGAAGATGGCTGCCGGCCTGACGTTGCACTTACATGGTTAGTGTCTGGAACCCCTAGGCCACCAGGACGCCCCATCTCTCAGGCCTTTTAATCTAGGTTGAGGACCGAGGGTCCCCACAGGGGTCTGTGGCACTCTGCCATGGGGTCCGTGAAAAGTTTTCAGATTCATTCATTTAAATTATCGTGATCATTTTCTTTTACAAATGGCTTCATAGTTCAACGAATGATATTTTAAGTCGCCAAGAAAAAATGTTGGTATTGTATGTTTGGAAACCAATGATACGTTGAATGTGGACATTTTTGCTTTCGGTCAGCGGAAGTAGTAGTAGTAGTAGTATATCGAGCGACCGTTATTGAAAGTTACGTGGTTCGTTTTACCTAACGCTGTTTTACGTAACGCTGTTTTACGTAACGCTGTTTTACGTAACGCTGCTTTACGTAACGCTGCACTACGTAACGCTGCACTACGTAACGCTGCATTACGTAACGCTATTTTACGTAACGCTATTTTACTTAAAACTGTTTTACGTAACGCTGTTTTACGTAACGCTATTTTACGTAACGCTATTACACTTGTTGCATAACAATGTTACACTTACTATGTAACGTTACGTAAGAAAGTCTGATAAGGGCATTTGTTGTTTATTTAAGGTAGTTACGTTGTTACGGTTGTAACATTATTTTGGTATGTTATTATTTTAACCCAAACCATGATGTTTTTTCTAACCTTAAACAAGTAGTTTTGTTGCCTAAACATAACCAATCATTTCACGTTAACCACGTGGCATTGTGCATTTTGGCAAGCGTGATATAAGGCTAGAATGAAACGTATTTACAAAATGTTTTTTTTGGTTCAGAAATGTCGACATTGAACGCATCCCCTGGTTTGCAGAAATATACAATGCCAACATTTTTTCTGGCGCCTGGGGTGGTTTAATAGTTCATAGATTACATTTTAATCTAACGGACCTACAACTTAGAATCTG
This sequence comes from Adelosebastes latens, assembly GCA_916700685.1. Taxonomy (NCBI): domain Eukaryota; kingdom Metazoa; phylum Chordata; class Actinopteri; order Perciformes; family Sebastidae; genus Adelosebastes; species Adelosebastes latens. Next base: position 24,168 of record CAKAKR010043728.1, on the reverse strand, counting down.
CAAATAAGTTTAATATATCTCTCTATGATACATTTCTCTGGTGTTTTTCTTTTACATAACTAGAAATGTAAAAATAGGCTACTTCAAATTATTTCAAGGGTCGTACATGAGGGTGTTCCCGGGATCTCGTAAGGGCGCCTTGGCTGAAAAAAGATGGAGAACCTCTGCTTTATAGCACGTTAAGGCTGCCAAACCACATGCTATTATTTGTTCATGGTAGAGGCACCAAAAACAACAACATGGTCGTAATTCATGACTGTTGAAATGCTGAATGCAATGCTGTCCAACCAAGTTTGAATATGATAAAAGAAGATTATGATATGCCTTTTAACGCATATTTTCCTTGCTTATAATATGCTAAACCATTAGCATGCTCTCCTTACATTGTGACTCTCTATTCTGAGATGTTGCCCGCTAGCAGTGTGAGCGATAGCCAGCAGTAAACAAGTCACATCCCCAGCCAGATAATAGCCTTCCCGGCTGTGTGGATCTCACAGCTTGTCGGGGAAAACGGCTCTGTTTCTTGCTGTGCCAGTTGTGATACTCTGCCAGCACTTTCCAGATCAAACCCTCCACAGAACCCCAACATTACTCCTTTCCCAAACACATCATTTACCCCCCAACACCCCTGTCCCACCAAACCCCAGTAAGTCCTTTATTCTGCTTACCCACCAGATGCACATGACTGCACATACACGCAGCTTGGCACAAATTATGCAAAATATAGCTTCACAAAAACCCTACTTACATATGCCGTGTTCAAGTGCACACACACACACACACACACTCACTACTCCCAAGACTAATGTCTTATGCTCCACCATTGCGCTCCCTTTTCAAGACACATGGGCTCAGGGCTTCTGTGCCTTTTGAAAAAAAAAAAAAGTGAAATGAAAGAGACAAAGTGATTATGAAGGAGGAAGTGGCATGCTGTGCTTTCTCTCTTTCTCTGTTGAGGGAGGCATACGTGTGTTTACATCTGCGCTCGGCTAATCCATTGCCCCTCAGACAACCATTCTTTGGAAAACTGCCATCCCGATTGCTTGGCTGTGCTTTTATTTGTCTGGCCACAGCTTCATCCTCCATCCTCCTCATGTTTATGCTTGTTCCTGATGAACTGGTCTCATAAAAACCTCAAACATGCTACATTAGCCCAGTGGGCCATTAACAGCATTGTTAGGTCCCCATGAACGTGTAGCAGAAAACAGACTGTTATACAGCAAGTTATAAAAGTAGTTACAAAAATAACTATAGAGTGCTACAGGAATGAGTCCTAAAACCCGGAAATGAGTTAGCATTTTAGCACTTCCTGTTCCCTCATCTGGAAGTCAATGGATTTTTGGAATGGGTTTTTAGTTAGATGCCTGAAATAAGGTCTGTGGTTAACACAAGTTTAAGACATTTTCACATTTTGTTCTACAACATAAAATACATATTTATGTATTTTGTAAAATACTCAACTCGTGAATTTTGAAGCCTTAATGTGTCTAAAAAATGACGTCTGCTAACAAGTGGCAAAATGCTAAACGTCATCAGGCCGACTCGTCCCTCTTTACAGCCTCGTTGTGTATACTCGCGCTCATGAGACCGTGGTGTAGATCGTTTATAACCTGACGTTAGCTTTTTATGTTTTGGTAAAGGAGGTTACGCTTCAACAATGGGATTCACGGTGGAGTGCTAGACCCAAAGTCCAATAAATATAAAAATGTGATAGGGTAGCACATCCCAGATTTCAAAATCAAGTAGTAACATTTCACTCGTTTAATTGGCTCACATCACAATAGACATACGCTTATGCGTTTCGGCATGGAGCCTTCTTCAGAGCGTTAGCTTTTTACTTCTGGCAATTACATTCATGTTTCAAAAATCATAAAAGTGGTGTACATTTGTGAAGATTATCTTGCCGAACAAAACGTGTAATTATCATAAACGTTTGTTTGCCACAGAGCTTATTTTCTGCAATAATCCAAAACCAATGAAAAAATCCCATTGGCTTTGTGTCGAGGGACTCAGGGTGATGCTAACTTCCTGGTTGGCCTATAAAAATATATCATCCCTGGAGCTCTCCATTTAGAGGAAAGAGTGTGATTGACCAGTCACTGTCAGTCATTACAGTGCACAAGTGATTATAAGCATATATTTTCAAGACAAACAGGTTCAGGTGTATCTGTGTCATTCAAGGATCATTTATTGTCATTCTGCACAACGGAACTCAGTTGTAGCCTAGTCCATTAATACTACACCAGAAACAAAACAAAAACAGTAGTGCATTCTGTAGTGCATTTTTTTTGTCCATCAGGAGGAATGTAAACAGGAGCAACAACACCACTGGTGAACTCTCTGGGCAGATAATATGGCCAGCAACTTAACATTAACCCCTTATAACTCTCAACAGCCCGCCGGCGGGCCCAGCCACTATTCTTAAAGCTACCAACAAACCTGGGGGCAAAAACATTTCAATACTTTAGTTTATGACCAAATACCTGCAAAACTAAGGACATTCCCATCAGCTGTCAGCTGTACTTTGTGTTTAGCAATAATTAGCAAATGTTAGCATGCCAACGTGGTAAAAATGAAACCTGCTTGAATGACATGAAGTGAAGCCAAAACATCTTGATCGCCACCTGGTGGCTGGCTGCAGGACAGCTCATGAAACCCGCCCCCTCAATGTGAGCCTATGGGACATGAGCCAAAATAAAGTCAAAACACATGTCAAATAATTTTTTTTCCAAAAATGGTTTCTGTGATTTTAGTTAGTTCTTATCATACGGATGTATGTTCATGTGTTAATTTTTCCTATAAGTTTGGTTTTAATTAGTTGTTCGATGATATAAAAAGGGGGTGTGACATCATGATTGACAGCTGTGATTGACAGCTGAAGTAGTAGTCGCGGAGCACGTCATATGTTCATATTAGTGTCAGCAGACAAGCATGTGTTTACTGCGACTAAAAAATGATGCCGAGGGGTCCGACAAAGCGTCAGTGTGTAATGAGCTGGGATGAGAATGCGTTGGAATATTTTGGCTTCACTTGTACAGCTGGAGGAAGCGGAGACGCGTCGTCCATCTATATACAGTCAATGTTGGGAGCATGTTAGCATGCCTACTAGGACTCAGATGATACACCTACCCCTCGATTCGATACTATCAAGATACCTGGGTGTCGATTCTATATGTATTGCGATTTTTAAGTATTGTGTCGAATATAACAGTCATGTTTTTATTATATTTTTTCCAGCAACCCAAAAATCAAAGAATAAAGACATTTCCCTCACAAATTAGTGGTATTTTCTTTTTCGTTTTTAATGGACATGTAATGTTTTATATTTCTGGTAAATATAATCTATAAATCTTATTTCCATAGATGTATTTTGTATATACAGTTCCCTTTGTTAACACCTTATTTTGAAAATCGGACGTAGTCACTCGTGTAACTTCTCCAAGTCCGTCTCTAGCTCTCCCGTCAGCTCCGTTCTCTTTATCCATCCATGGTCAGCTCCATCATGGCCGTTTGAATGCATTTAACATAAATGTCAGTATATGGGTGATCTACCGCGATACGATAATGTTTCCTGTTATCTTTTTCTGTTACGGAACAGAGTTAGCATGCAGCTTTAGCCGTGATGTCTAGCTCTGCTTTTCCTGCAATGTGTGAAACCCAAAGTGTTTCCATCCTTTACTGGATGTGTAGTGTTTACCACGCTGGATTTAACATGTGAGGGTGCAGGTCGTATCCACGTGGACCCTCCAACGTCTTCTACTTTTTCCTTCTGGCCAACTGCTGTTTGTTTTGGTTGATGGATACGGAACGGATATGACGTCACATTACTCAGACTACAACAATAAAAGCGGTAACTTCCTTCTACCTCCACATAGATTCAAATGAAGCAAATATATCGATTCTGGCATTAAAAAATCAATTTCAAAATCGTAAAACAAAAAACGTGATACATAGGTGAATAGATTTTTTTCCCACCGCTAATGCTTACGTTAGCGTTGAACTCAAGGCCCAAACTCACAGAGCCACTCACATGGCTGTGCTCTTATAGATTTCTTTGTTTTGTTTGTTTGTATGTTTTTCGTCATGTTTGTAACGGCTGGCAACAGGTTTTTTTACACAGACAAAATATGTCATTCTGCTAATACGGGCATCAGATCAGAAAAGGCTCTTGTGTATTGTTTTAAAGGGATAAAGGGATAAAAAAGAGTCATGGGTTGGATCTGGAAGATTAGGCGCAGACCAAAAGATGTGGGCAGCTGGCGGCAGAACAAGAGGCAAAACAAAGACACATACACAAGAATACAAACCAAAAAAAGGCACAATGCAGACTGATACTTAAGAGCTTTTGTGGGTTCTAGTGTAGGAGGTGCTGTCAAAATACGGGTTCACCAGAGCCATCTTTAAATAGAATTTAATGGAGCGTTTTGTGTTAGAAATGAGACTAAGCAGCGTCTTTGTCGCAGCCTGATGCGGTGAACGGAAGGAAAACAGAATGTTTTATATCCCCTTACACAACATTTGCATATCAAAGCTCCCCATGTTTTGATATCATTACAGTGTTTGAAGTGGGCAAGTGTGGGGGGATTATTTGATAAACAAATCATCGGGACTTTAAAATCTGATGTCAGGTATTCCAGATTTTTCTTTGGTCTTAAGCGTTGGTTGCAATGTGAATTTGCATCACAATAGCCTCGCTCGCAAACCTCAAACAAAATGACTCATTAGAATTCCAGTGGCAAGAGCCAATTAAGTGGGAGATCATACAGGGAGACGCTCTTTAAACTCTTGAAAAAAATCACTGCTTCTTGCAGAAACTCATAGGGCTTTACTAAACCAGTTGAATCAATGTGGTGGAATTTAATAGAATCGTTACTGGGGATCAAAAGTGCTAAAGGAGGAGTAGTGAATGTTGTGCTTGTGACAGGTATACTGCATCAGGACCATTGTTGCCTAGAATATAGCGACAGCTGTCGCTCAGTGGTAGAGCGGGTCAGCAACTAATCTGGAGATCGGAAGGTCGATCCCCGGCTCCTCCACTCCAGTCTGCATGTTAAAGTGTCCCTGGGCAAGATACTGAACCCCAAATTGCTCGTGCTTGCTGTGTGAAAATAGGTGGAATGTATTTCAGTAGATTTACTCAAGTTACTGTACTTAAAGCAGCAGTAGGTAGACATGGAGCAAATATGATTAAAAAAGTTATTTTTATAAAACGGCCACTATATCCTGACAGTAGTGCATGAGACAGGTAATCTGAAAAAAATCATGTTCCTCTGTGTCCTCCGGTGTCCTCCGGTGCTCCTAACGGCATCTGCAAGATTTCACAGACCGGAGGAAAACAACCAATCAGAGCCGAGCTGGAGCCTTGCCGTCTCTGAGCAGCTGTCAATCACTCACAAACTCTGATCAATCAGTTGAGGAAATACAGAGCACCGCCCACCAGCCAGAGTAAACTTTCTCAGTAAAACATTTGAGGAGAGAAATAGTCATTACAGTAACAGAATATTGATTCATATTTGATCGGAGCTGCCTAGTTTGACCATTTCATCGGAGTTTGTGAGTGATTGACAGCTGCCTCCGTTGAATGAACAGCCAATAGGAACGCTCTCTCTCTGAAATGACCTGTGATTGATCAAAGTCTTTCATCAAGGGCTAGATGTTCTAAAGCCTGAAAACAGAGCCATGAGGAGGAGCAGAAGTCTACAATAGAATTACAATATGCTGAAATGTTATTATGGAATTTTTGCCCAATGATGCCAAAACTATTTTAAGTAAGTACAAATTTGAGGTACTTAATTCGTACGTAATTCACTTGAGTCTTTTATTTTCATTTCTACTTCTACTCCACTACACCTCATAGGGAAATATTGTACTTTTTACTCCACTACATTTAAATGACAGCTTTAGTTAGTAGTTACTTTACAAATGAAGATTTGACTATAAGAGCATATGAGAACATTATACTTACATACTTAAAGCTGCAGTAGGCAGTATATTTTTAGCATCATTGGGCAAAAATACTATGATAATCTTTCAGCATATTGTAATTCAAGTGTTCTGATAGAAAACTAGACTTCTGCTCCTCCTCATGGCTCTGTTTTCAGGCTTTAGAACATCTAGCCTGTGACGGGAGACTTTGGCCAATCACAGGTCATTTCAGAGAGAGAGCGTTTCTATTGGATGCTCATTCAACGGAGGCAGCTGTCAATCACTCGCAAACTCCGATCAAACGGTCAAACTAGGCAGCGCAGATCAAATATGAATCAATATTCTGTTACTGTAATGTCTATTTCTCTCCTCAGATGTTTTCAGAATCATCTTGTAGTGCACGGTTTAGCTGTATAATGAGAACGTTTGTGACCCGGCAGCCATGTTGAGATCTGATGAGGAAATACCAAGCACCGCCCACCAGCCGGAGCAAACTTTCTCATTTTACAGCTAAACAGTACACTACAAGATGTTTCTGAACACATTTATTATTTAGAATTGGTTTAAATGGTCCCTTTGCATAAAAGTGGAGATTGCACTGACATAAATAACTATTGTCCATCTTCCACATTGTCCTGACAGTCAAAGATCCTGGAGTTGCTTGTCAATTAACAGCTGAAGGTATTTAAACTCTGTAACTATTCTAACCCGCCCTGGCAGACGGCTCAGACTGCTTCCTGATATATGCAACTTTTCACACCTGCAGAATTCACCCTCAGGTCCTCGTAACTAGACCCATACATATAATTATCAATCATTTATCTCTTTCTCAAAACAAGTTTGTTTCATGAGGCTCACAGCTGATAAATCATAAACTTGGCTGAGCTGTTTGGCAAGGCCTCCTCTTGGATGTGGGCCAGCTACAGAGGAAATTGAATAGTTATTGAAAAATGTTATGTTAGGTGTGGGAATTAAAGTTTATTTTTTTCCCGCCATCTTCAGTATGTGTGTACATTCCTTTGTGTTAGAATCCTTGATTCACACCTTGTGAACCAGAATAACAAAGAGGGCCTTGACTGGTGTTTGTTACCTAGCCCTATTCATTTTACAATGTCTATAAACATGAATTAAGGCTGTGAGCAATTGAGTGTAATTTCTCAAAATTGCACTTGGTAGCATGACTTTCCAGGACCGGAACTCAATATTTCAGAGAGGCTACACATTCTAGGTTAATATAGTAACGACAGGCCAGTGTGCACTAGAGACAGGTGACAAAAAGGAACAATCTTAAAGTTACTGTGAGGAACTTTGAACTGGTTATTAAACAGTCTCAATGTAATACTGATGCTGTACTGATAAGTAAACGAGACCTTCAGTGGCTATTTCTCCAGCAGCGACCAGCCCACCGCGGACAGACCCAGATCCGGCTTCGACCTGCAGTTGGAGCTACGGCAGGAGGTGGAGAGCTCCGCGCCCAGCAGCAGCGGCTCCTCCTCTGGCCAGGAGCAGAGCTTCGCCTGGCTGCTCCACCGGTCCCCGCTGGGAGCCAACACCGACACCACGCTGCTGGAGGCCCAGTATGGCTGTATTGCTAGGCCCGCTGGAGGGAAGAGAGTTATGGGAGAAGCAGAAACAGGACTAATCGGGGCAGACTGTCAGACCCTGCTGCACTAAAATGAGAGGTTTTCTAAAGGAACTCTGGTGCTTGGATTTTTGGTAGAAAAAGTTATCTTTATAGAATGGTCACTATATCCTGACAGTAGTGCATGAGACAGGTAATCTGAAAAAAATCATGTGCATCTGTGTCCTCCAGTGCTCCTAACGGCATCTGCAAGATTTCACAGATTGGAGGAAAACAACCAATCAGAGCTGATCTGGAGTCTGCCGTCCAGCTGCCGTCTATGAGAGCCACGAGTAAATAACTCGCAAGCTCCGATCAAACGGTCAAACTAGGCAGCGCTGATCAAATATGAATCAATATTCTGTGACTGTAATGCCTATTTCTTCCCTCAAATGTTCTCAGAATCATCTTGTAGTGCACTGTTTAGCTGTAAAATGAGAAAGTTTGGGACCTGGCAGCCATGTTGAGAACAGTTGAATAAATCCCAAGCACCGCCCACCAGACGGAGCACAGCCAATAGGAACGCTCTCTCTCCGAAATGACCTGTGATTGGTCAAAGTCTCCCGTCACGGGCTAGATTTTCTAAAGCCTGAAAACAGAGCCATGAGGAGGAGCAGAAGTCTACTTTTCTCTCAGAACACTTGAATTACAATATGCTGAAAGGTTATTATGGGATTTTTGCCCAATGATGCCAAAAACTTGTTGCCTACTGCAGCTTTAAGTAAATGAGTCGAGACATATTATACTGTGTATAGTAGTGTATTTAATAAGATATTGTTTAGGTAAATGTGACAATCATGCTATTGATTTTAGGTGATATTACCCAGCCCTACCAGCCAACCTTGAGACCTCAAAAATATGGAGGATTTCAAAACCAAAGCGGGCGGTCTGGGGGTCCTCCCCCAGAAAAATATGAGACTTTGTTTCCTGCATTCTGATGACTTTTAAAGAATGAAAATAACAAAATAACAAGTACACTGCAACAGCATTTTTTGTTTAATAGGCCTACTTTTAATTTGACTTTTAATTGAAATTTCTTTCTCTTAGTTCTCTCCATTTCTCTCTCCGTCTCTCAGTCACTGAAGACCCTTTCAGACACAACGCGACAACGGCACCACTGCGCTCTGAAACCCGATATCTCCAATGGATTGCGCCGCGATGGCTTTTCGCTGCATCGAGCAAAGCCCAACTTCAGGCGCTACATCCTGTGATATGCAGCAAGCGCAGCTCAAAATGCATTGTGTCGGTCGCGAGCGTATATAAATATATGGTTGCGAGCAGCTCTCTTCCACCGGGAAACGACATTTGGTGTAGCTCTATTATCTTCCGAGTGGAAACAGTAAAAGAAAAAAAAGTGTGAAAAACGGGAGAAGTGCAACTCTGGGAGGAAACCGGGAGAGGGCAATGAAAAACAGTAGTCTCCCGGCAAAATGGAGAGGGTTGGCAAGTGTGAGCCCTACTGTTCATCCCCCCAGAGTTTAAGAGACCTGTAGAATCTACACCAAGTAGCGTTGAAGCTGTTCTGGAGGCTCGTGGTGGCCACTTTATGTTGACTTGTCACCAGTCTGCTGATGAATATAATGCATTCATACAGGCAGACGCTTTGAAGCTATGTGATTAAAGTGGCTTACTAAATGAAATGCTCTTGGCACACCGTATTAGACAGCACATTTATTTTAGTGTGTGTGTGTGTGCACATGAAAAGGATTTACAACCCTGGGACTGTGGCTCTCATGTATACAAAGCCTTTACATTTCCAATTGCTTCTTGAGAAGCGTTAACGCCAAATGGAGAGCTGATGGGCAGAGGGCACAGACGGCAAACAAGACAGCAGGAATGTATATGAGAAATGTCTAATGGGAGTATCTGTAAATAAACCTTGAGGCTTGATTTTTCCGCGGCTCCAGTGAGTAATTTAGCCCAGACAGAAATCCATAAATGTGACAGATGAAGAAATGATGAGGAGTGATGCCTCTACCTGTATTAAAACCACTGAACTATATGAGACCTCTCCATTTATCATCCAGTTCTGAAAAACACACTGAAAAATCCTGCGCCAGGAAGGGAGCAGCTGCGGTGGAACATATTGAACTCTTCACAGCTGTATCACTGAGATATGACTGTTAGATCATTTATTATACCCGTTTATATTACCTAGAGCATCTTCCACTTATCAGTTATATACTTGCATATTCAGAGTTGTCCTTTTGATGTGTATTGGTTCATGTGGTGAGACAACTTTATTTATTGAAATAAAAAAAAACTGTCATAAAACATCAAAATCAAGAACAACAAAGTGAACTGAAGAGATCCAGAAGAGAATATCTTATGGATGTGTAGTACATTTGACGTTATTGGTGGATATTCTCAGGAGATCCAGACAATTCATTCAATGTTGTCTCCGTCTCAGATTGTACTACATATTACTAATTTGAAACACATTTTGGATGAAACATAATGCTAAAGATTACTTTTTTATCAACATAATAAGGAGATGTTTATTTTAGCAATGAGCCACATGAGGCCGTGATTTACAGTGATTTTACAACACCTCCGCTCCGCGTCTTCTCCAACAACGCCCCTTAGCTGTTGTAAAATCACTATAAATCACGGCCTCAGTGGCTCATTGCTTTTATAAGATGGTTGCTATGTACAAGGTTTCATAAATCAAACACACAGCAACAATAAATGTTTTAATTTATTGATAACAAATATTCATTCTTCCGCCAAGCAATGTAGTTCTTCAGCGACATTTAGCAGAATGGTTGTCCAGCAACACACAGACGCAGCAACACAGTCGCACAGTTATTTGGATATCGCCATTAACTGTGTAGTTGTTTAAGTAGAATCCAGTTTGTTAGCACTCTTCTTTGCTGGTACAGGGGTGTTTGACTCTGGACAGGTGTGCTTTAATCACCAGCTTGAGCTGTCTAGTATACTTAACGGGAGGAGAAAGAAAAAAAAAAAAATTTCACAATCAGAATCACACAAATGATGTTTGTCAATTTAAAACATAATTTTGCAAGTTCATATTTTTGGCTGGACCGCAGAGGGCCAGCCCTACAAACGCAAAAATCTGTCACTGAGTGACCGGCTGAGTGATGAAGTTACAGGATTGGTCGGCCGACTGTTGGAGTTTCCTCATTGGTCGTTGCTCTTTCAAAATGAAAAGGCGGAGAACAGTTCTTGTTTATGTTCGTTTAAGTTACGTTACGTTACGTTGTGCTTCGTATTGTGTTATTGTGCATTCACGCCAAGCGCAAAGCAAATTTTCGCCTCGCTTTCCTCCAGAAATAACCACTGTTGCTGCTTTGTACATTTTGAGGGAGTCCCAGATGTGTCGGAAAACCAAACGCCGTCGTGTCTGGGTTCATAACGTCACCCAGTGGCGAGCTGTATTCACATACTGTCTCTGTATCTAGCAAGCCACACGTCGCTACTGCGGTATGAACCCAAAATAAACAGACTGTGCTGGGATTTAATTGCAATAAACGGATCAAAATGATGCCGAAATAACTACATAATGATGCTGATTAGTAGAAAGTCTGAATTCATGCTTTGTCGGGTCTGTCCGCAAGACGACAAGCAGGCAACTTTTAAAATGCTTGTTTTCTGAATGGAGTTCGGATCGATCACTACCAGGCTATACTAACATTTTAGCTGCTACATTAACACTCCATCTAGGAATAAATACAGCCGCAACAACGTCAGTGATCACATACATTTTAGTGAAGTATGTATATATTGTTACACACCACTTATATGATGAATGCTTTTGATACACATGCTTTAATAAAAAACTGAAATACTTTTAACCTTGCATACTGTATGTCATGCTAATACCTTTTCACCTTGTATAAAATGTATAATATACTGACTAGTAAATGTTAACATTTACTATTACTGAATGTCATTTGCTTCATTATAAGATTCAATCAAACATTAAGATATAAGTGGAAAAAACTGTTCACAAAACATTATAAACATGACCACTGACTATTGGTGTAACAATTTAGCCACAAATTCACATACTGACCATATACGGTCCAGACAGATACTTGGTTTTGACCGAGTCTTGTTTTCCAAAATAAGGTCCCATGGTGGTCCACTGGAAGGGCCGGGACCTGGCCACTCTATAAAATGGGTGCATCGTGTACCTGCTATGCACACTTTTTGAGGCACTAAGTGTAAATCTTCCACTCAAAACACGGACACTCAAATACATGGCGGATAGTAAATATATACTGCACTGTAGAGTAAGTAGCTTACAGTTTACAACATGGGAAGTCGTGTACACAATATGTTTAGCGTTCAAGTGGTTAAGTCGTGAGAACACCGCTGCTAAGCAACGGCAATATTAACGTTACTGTTGGTGTCTAGAGGCCACAGAGGCTAACAAGCTAGCAAGTGGGTAACATAATGCAGGAAATGCAAATGCAAGGCATAATGACAGAGGAGAAAGACGAGGCCATTGGAAATATCAACATTTTCCTCAGACATATTATAAAATTATGAAGAAAAACAATATACGACTAAATATGACTAAAATTACAATATATTAACTTATTAACGCACCAAAAAATTAACTTCCATGGCCTCCGCCATTTCTGAAAACATCAACAAACACGTCACAACTCGTGAACTCTGAGCTTTCAGAAACTTTCCACTTACGAGGACTCTTCTTGTGAACACGGTAAACATGACCCCATTTAAAGGCATCATCGGACTACTGTTCACTACCAACAGCTGTCAGTCATTAACACTGACAACTCACGAGCTAGCTGCTAGCTACCTGTCAGCATATAGGCCCTTTCCACAGCAGCCATTGTGACACAATTAAAGTCATTAATTACACCAGTGTTTCCCCTGCAATGACATGTCAACATGGCTGCTGTGAAAAGGGCCTATTGAGTCACAGATGAAGATTTTCACACATTAAGTTGAGTTGTAGTCTAACTCAAAACGCAGCTCTTACCATTTGAAAGTTGCTCTGTCTCAAATTGCGATTTTGATATAAAAGCAATTATTCAGCCTTAATCCAGGCAGCAATCACATTTCCTCCAAAACAGATTAGGCAAAACAACAGTATTTAGTTATATATAATGATAGTTTTTAGGAGAAAGGCATCCCCATCCTAAAATGTAGTTTCCATTTCACCTAAATATAGGTAAAAGACCAGCTCAAACCATTAAGGTTACCGTTTTTCACTGATTTAAGTAATTCATTTTTTGTTTATTCAATGTAGTTCCACTCAGATTTAGCAGTCCTCTGAATGCTAAATGGGAAATATTGTATTTTACTGCTCAAGGAACTCTTGACCCCCTCTGACTGCTGTGCTGCGGCTTACAGAAGAGAACAGCAGGCCTGGGACCCTGGGATTTTGCAGAGGCCTGAACCCAGCAGCAGCCGGGTCCAGTACCTCTGAGGGTCTCCCTTCAATTAACACCCAGCTGTTCAGCAGTGTGGGGATCAAAGCCACCTTGGCCCTCTTCTTCTACTACATCCTACACCGACACACCTCGTAGTCTAGCCCCCAAAGTGAACCTGTGGCGTATGCTTTTTCAAAGATATCATTTTATTTACCAGCCATAACTCATTTCAAATGCTTTACATATTACACCCTCAGAGCTGTTAGTTGCACCACTTGCTACAAAATATTTTCATTGTCTGCTAAAAAATTGCATGTGTGATTGCATTTGTCAGTGATGGACAACACTGGAGAAGTCCACATCACCCGATGTGCAAAATGGAAAGCAAAAGGAGGCGGAGAGGAAGGAGGCAAACGGCGAGTCAGACGGTGTGAGCTAAGGAGCTTAGACAGATGGGGCAGGCTGGATCACAGCCATGTAGGTGAGGAGCTGCATGCCTGCCATAAAAGGAGGACCTGACCTAATTGACTGATTTAGTACAAATTTATATACCTGGTTGCCAAGGCTGGAAGCTTTCACTTCGCCAAGGGGAATGACGGGCAGGAATGGATCCAAATAGACTGGTAAAGATGGAATCTACCAAGAATGCAACAATATCTGGGAGAGTGGTCATGCATCGGTATGTAGGGCCGAACAAGAATGCTTCCGTATCAACCTGCAGCATGTTGCAATTTAATGGGCAGCATAGGGCTGTCAGTCAGAGCATTTGTCTCAGTACCAAATGGTGGTAACTTGACTAACCACAAGCTCAGGTCTGAGGGTATTAATTCCCTGACTAAATGTATTGTAATTTTCAAGGTTTCTTTAAGGAGATTAACTTCATGCCACTTTGAAAACTGCTTTCCATAGATAAGATCATGTGAGAATCTGGGCTTTTCCCTAATTTTGCCATTCATTTCACAGATAGAGCATTAAATGGAAAGCTACAATCTTATGAAAATCTAGCTTTAAACCGGTCATTTTTTCTCCTCATTTCTGCTACAACAGGAGCCACTTGGGGAGAGCAAAAACAAGCTGTGAATACAAAACTGACATACTATCACCTTTTCAGTTTATTCGGTGAACTTGTTAACCAACAGTTGCTTATTTACATGTCCGGAAGATATGGAGCAACATTATCATTCATTTGTGGGTGTATTTCCTGCCACCTAATGAATATAATCCCAATGCTCCCTCTCCTTTTATTTCAGTTTTTGGTCTCCACCAGGCAGATTCCTCCGGGCCTGAAAAGTGAAGCCAATGATGAGGTGCCTTAAACCTGCATTCTTTCTAATAGCCAGCAGGGGGCGACTCCTGTGGTTGCTAAAAGAAGTCTATGAGAAAATGATCCTACTTGATGTATTACCTCAGTAAACATTGTAAACATGAGTTTATGGTCTCAATCACTAGTTTCAAGTCTTCTTCAATACAGCATGATGTTCATTTAGTAAATGATGGTCCCATTTAGAGTCAGATAGACCATAAAGCAGGGGATGCTTTAGGGCGTGGCTACCTTGTGATTGATCGCTACCACGGCGTTGTCCGGTCTGGGAGTTGTCCGTGTTTTCATCCCAGAGCTTTAACTCTTTCACAGTGTGTTTTAAGTTCATGAAAGTTAATCGTAACATTTTGGTCGCCTAAAAATGTCTTATTCAGCATTTGGTTGTACTTAGCTCCACCCTCTTGTGTCACTTCTGGTTGCAAAAAAAACAAGATGGCAACGGCCAAAATACCGAAATTGAGGCTTCAAAACGGCAGTCCGCAAACCAATGGGTGACGTCACGATGACTACGTCCACTTCTTATATACAGTGTATGGTCTCCACCAACTCCTGATGGAAATATCTGGCTCTTTAGCTGCTAAATGCTCCACTATCTTCACCAGCTAGTCGCTAATGGCGTTCAAAACAGGTAGTATCCACTCTGTTTTTAAAGCTTATTTTGCTGAAACCGGCTGCTTTCTGCAGCCAAAAACTATGAGAGCAGTGAGAGTGAACCAAAACAGTGAAGTTGCAGTCGTGAAAACCAAAATAATTAGCTGAAATCTAAGAGCTGAGGGGAACTGCAGTTCAATGATAATTCCCTTTCACATACAAGTGATCCATTTTTAATATAAAAAAATATTGATTTCATCAGCTTTAAGTTTGAATATTTAGTATGTGGATAATTTTCCACTTGGCACAACTTACAATATAACAAAGTTAATGGAAATATTGTATTTCAGAGGAAGCTTTCTACTCTGACAATATTTCAAAGGACAGTTTGTAACAGCGACCTCTCACAACAACCTTTCTACTTAAAGGACCAAATTCCTCTCTTTCTTGTGTCCTTGCCTTCCTCACTGAGTCTCATCTTGACAAGGATCAATGCAACCATATCCCAAATACACTGACAAATACCTTGTTGGTAATTTTTAGCCCAGCCTGGAGATAAATGGGTGATCGTTCTATCGCTGATGTCATCTGCAAACAGAAACTCATCCTTCAGTGAGTTGCGCTGGGAGAGTTTTGATTGACAGGTGAACCCAGCAGGGGTTTGGCCTGGGGGCTGGGGCTTTAATGTTTTCTCACAATCTAGATTGTTCTTTTTTTCAGGTGTGGAGAGGAGGGAATAGCAGATAAAAAAGCAGAGCAAAAGGAGGAGAAGTATGCTCTGCATCTCTAAATCCCACTTCAACATTTTCTTGACATATTTTTTTAAAAAAAAAAGATACCCTCATGTTTGACTCACGATTGTTCTGAGCCATCTTAGTTGAAGTGTTTATTTGAAAATCATCGCCCTGCAGCTGTCAAAGCTGTGGTTTTGTGTTTCATGCCTCTATTCAGTCTGGTTATCCAATTACTTAAGTGGATTCTGCAAATTCAACCGGTTAATCATACGTCTTGCCCCTAAAATGTAATACATGTACAGTACTTATAATTACATTTTGGGGAGGGAAGACAGTCTGTCATTATTTTTCACTTTTCAAATCAAATACACCATTAGGCTCTGTCCACAGGCTATAGATAACTTCAAACAGCTTTTGTCCTTCCAGTGTCCACAAGGAGACAGGGTCACAAAAGACAAGACAATCATACTGTACTTTCCTATTTTCTGCCTTTGCCTTTCCATGCTCCAGCGGAGAGTGTGGCTCTCACCGCCGAGTCCTGCCACAGCTCCCATCCATCATTCTCTGCTCGTCTTTGACCGTGATCCTCATCCTCCATGCTTCCTTTAGCCTGCTGTCCACTTCCTCTTCCCCACACTGATCTTCTGCCCTCTTTTGTTTATTATTTCTTGCTTTCACCTTGCTTCCTGAAACTTCTGTCGACTCACTTCTACATGGACAGCTTTCTCCAAACTTCTTCAACATTCCCTATCAATTTGGTATCACTTATTTTAGCACAAAATATATATATAATTATATCAATGCTATCATAAATCTTTGAAATTATATTTAATTGTGATCTATCACATGATTGTCCATAGCTAATCATGATTAATCACAAATTAATCGCACATTTTTTATCCGTTCCAAATGTACCTTAAAGGGAGATTTGTCAAGTATTTAAAACTCTTATCAACATGGGAGTGGACAAATATGCTGCTTTATGCAAATGTATGTATATATTTATTATTGGAAATCAATTAACAACACAAAATAATGAGAGATATTGTCCAGAAACCCTCACAGGTACTGCATTTAGCATAAAACAATATGCTCAAATCATAACATGACAAACTGCAGCCCAACAGGCAACAACAGCTGTCAGTATGTCAGTGTGCTGACTTGACTATGACTTGACCCAAACTGCATGTGATTATCATAAAGTGGGCATGTCTGTAAAGGGGAGACTCGTGGGTACCCATAGAACACATTTTCATTCACATATCTGGAGGTCAGAGGTCAAGAGACCCCTTTGAAAATGGCAATACCAGTTTTTCCTCGGCTAAATTTAGTGCAAGTTTTGAGTGTTATTTAACCTCCTTCAGAACAAGCTAGCATGGTTGGTACCGATGGATTCTTTAGATTTTCTAGTTTCAAATGATACCAGTACCATCAATCTAGCTGCTAAGCTAAAACTGAGCCCGCTACAACGTCTGAAAGATCGATTGCATTAATGCATTAATGAAATAAATGGCTTTAAAACGAGTTTGCGTTAACACATCAATATCGCATTAACTTTGACAGCCCTAAATAAAACATTTCTATATTCTTAGCAATTTCATCTGCTTTGTGCAATTAATATTTAAAGGGGACATATCATGAAAACCTTTTCAGTGATTAGGCAGGCCAATCAGAGCAAACTGGGCTTTCCTGGAGGGGGGCTTAAGGAGACAGGTGCTAAACGGAGCGTTTCAGACAGAGGGTCAATACAGGTATGTTCAGACAGACAGTATGAGAAAAACAATGTGTTTTTTTGAACATTAAAGCATGTAAACATGTTCCAGTAGAAACCCAAAATACAAGTATGAACCAGTAAATGAGCATGATATGTCCCTTTTAAGTGTGCTAAAGCAAAATAAGTTTATAGAAGGGCTTATAGAAGTCATATAGAAAACCCCCCTTCTAAGAAAACCTCTATCTAAACCTTCATTTACTCATGCACTTCATTTCACCCTTGCCCCTCTTTGAAAACACGTATCGCTGTGAACATATAGCATTTACTGGTGAAGTCAACAAAGACACGGAGTGTCATAATGTCAAACACTTACCCATACTCACCGTTCAACTAGTGTGCAAGTGCAGATAAACCCAACTCATCTTACAAAAGTCTTGCAAGAATGTAATCATGAGTTGAATTGTGAGGTCATTGGTAAATAACCTTATAAACCCAGCTGATATAATATATATAAATAGAATAAATAACACAGTGTGGCAGATTGCCAACACCAGTTGAGGCTTCGTGCAGACTCTGCTATAGTCACAAACATACAGAATATAACTGCATACACAAGTTTTCAACCAACCAACAGTCAACCAAGGTTCACAAAGGGAACTTTTGTTTCTATGTGTACATTGGTTGGATGTTTAGGGAGCAGGAACCAGTTTCTGTAAACAGCTACCTTTGCCTTCAGCTTTCTGGAGTGAATAATCTGTGTCTGATATCCTGAGCCAAGATGTTCCACAGTTTCGAGCCCCATCCGGGAAAACTCATGTCACCCTCTGTAACAAGGTGGGATCTGGGAACAGCTGGAAGGGCTTTGAAGAGGATCTGAGGGCTCATGGGGCGCTAACAAAGAACACTATGCTTTATTCTGCTTTTATTTATTTATGTATTTATTTGGCGGGATGCACAGCCATAAGCTCAACAGGCTGCTGACTCTCTGTCTCAGTGATAGTCTCAGAGGTGTTAGGATTCATTTATGCTGTTTAGGCATCTTTTACGCTATTATAGTGTGCCCAAAAATAAGTTTTATTTATTTTTTTATATATTTTATATAATCATTAGTTTCAATGAAGTGTTGGAACAAGCTGATACAGAATACATGTTTAAATGGGAGGTTGGCAAATAGTGTAACTTCAAAGCTAATTAAGTAACTAGATGTGAAGGGCAAACCAGGGTTTGAGGCCATGTTACTCACTACATCTCTGCTTACCAAGCTATAATTGGTGGCTTGCATGGCAGTTAAATATGTAATAACGCAGGCAAAAACCATAATGCAAATAATCAAAATAACCTTGTCATCGAGTATATAGATACAATATTTATAGGTTCAAACTTCACAAATGGGGCTTTCGAAACTAACCACTACTGCCAGTTTTTTTTCTGTGTGGCCTTTTGCCAAAGTGGAACACTGAGACTGGGAATTTATTGATGGGAAAGTGGATAAATACTGGATTAGCCATATTTTAAAAATGATGACATCCATGTGTTCCATTGTATAAACAAGGTTTTGCATTCACAGTATTTGTATTAGTATTAACAGTTAGGCTTCTGCAAGTAGAACTGACTTGCTAACAGGGACCTGAGCTCTAACAGGCAAAGATGGATTCATCTCTAATCAAACAATAATGGAGGGAAAAAAGGAGAGACTGTGGGTCTGAGGAAAGGAAGACTTTGAGACTCATTCATTGGTCTAAATTTCAGTTAGTATGTAGTTTCTATGACGTCTCTCCTGGACATGTCATGCATATCTGGAGGTCAGAGGTCAAGGGACCCCTTTGAAAATGGCCATGCCAGTTTTTCCTCGCCAACATTAAGCTTAAGTTTGGAGCGTTATCTAGCCTCCTTCATGACAAGCTTGTATGACATGGTTGGTACCGATGGATTCTTTAGGTTTCCAACTGAGCCCGCTACGACCTCCGAAAGATCGGTTGCGTTAATGCGTTAAAGAAATTATTGGTGTTAAAACGAATTTGCGTTAACACGTTATCGCATTAACATTGACAGCCCTGTCATGTCTTTATCCCCAATAATATGTAATGTACTCGTATCAAAACTCTACTCAACCATGTTTGTTCAGGTGGAGTCACCGTGACGTCACCCATTGGTTTGTGGATTGCCTTTTTGAAGCCTCGAGTTTGGCATTTTGCCCGTCGCC
>CAKAKR010043725.1:51901-75492 GCA_916700685.1 Adelosebastes latens | reverse complement strand
ATTTGTACTATTGCTACATAACATCAGCCTATCAGCTTTCAGTAATGAATGAATGAACAACTTTTGAATTGTGTTTAATTAAAAGTCTGTTTATGGGTTGAGTGGGGTGTTGGTAGAGGTCGACCGATTAATCGGGCCGATGTTTTGACATTTTTTCATAATCGACATCGGCCGATGCCTGAGCATATTAAGCCAATTAGCAAGCAGGTACATTTGCGGGCAGCCCTTTGTTGTTGTTGCTGTAGAACACGTGTGACACCGCCCCTTGTGTCAATCAAATTGCCATTCTACTGGCAGACCTCAGTAGATGTAGCCCAGTGGGCTAACCCCCGCAAGAGTGCGTGAGAAGAACAACGTCGTAACTGGGAGAAACCGTTAAGGCTTACATTTTTCTCTTTCAAAGCCCTATATATTTAATTAGTTAGATATGAAATGTTAGACAAAAAATACTTTGGAACTGTGTTGATAGTGAGCCTCCAACCAGCTACCTTACAGGTAGGGATGGGTACCGAAACCCAGTAACGGGCTTGGGGGCTAAATTATTACAGACCATAGTATTGATAAGCTCTGACGTTATCAATTCTGTGTTTGGTAACAGAGAATTTCTCTCCGTCAGTAACGTTAGCTGTGTGCGGGGCGGAGCAGCTCTCGCATACACGTTGCTGCAACGCCGTGTTCAGACACACACAGCTTCTGCTCTTAGTAACTGTGGCGGAGAAAACTCAACTTCAAAAGCGTGATTACACTTTACTAGAGTTGATGCTGACAATGCTTGTCATAAGTGCAAGTTTGCATGTGAGGGCGGAAACACGAGTAATTTGTCGAAACATTTAGCAAAAAGTTCACTTCCTCATTAAACGTGTCTACGGGTCTAACATAGCCTCTATGACGTCACCGCTAGTGGCCTGTGTGTAGTCCGCAGCATAGCAGATATCAGCAGCAGGCTGTGTAATACGAGTGAACAAAGTTATTATAATTTTTTTGTGATCACAGATTATGGCCATATAAATTGTAACAGTGTCTGTCAACAAACATAAATAAAAAATATTCAATAGGACAGTTTTGGAAAGGTGCTTAAAAGGTTTTGAGCCCTGTACTATTACTACTATTAACCGTCATGCACAAAATAAAATATAAGTGCACTGCAGTGCAGACACAAAATGCAGATTGGAGAGACAGACCATAAGTGTTGTTCAATAAATGTTTACTTAAGTTAAGACATTTTGTGTATCATTTGTTATTATTAAGCTGTTATATTTTATCAGATGGAGGAAAAAAAGAAAACCAGCCAAACATATGGGCAAAAAAAATTCGGCATCATGTATCGGCCATCGGCTGTCCTGATTCTGTAAAAAAAACGGCATCGGCCATAAAAAATCCCTATCCGTCGACCTCTAGGTGTTGGATCCCTTCATGCCTGCCTGCAGGTTTTGTTCTTTTCTTATATCCTTCCTGCCTTTAAAAAATCAAAACAATTTTTTTTTCCCACTTTCAATTAAACTAACACACACGCCAAAAGTCAAATTTCTTGACAAATCCATCAATAACCTTTATGTGACACTTAAATAGCACCTTTTGTCCTTCGCCCTTTTCGCTCTCTTCCTCTGAGCATGGCATGAGGATCACGTTGTTGATCTTGCCAAAGGACCCAACCAAGTCGGTAACTTCCTGCTCAGACGCGTCCTTTGGAATGCCCGTCAGATACACCAGACGATCTGCAACAGACGAATCCTGGGAGGCTGGAGTCACTATTTTCTTCTTCTTTTTGGCTGGTGGAAGCTTGGCAGACTAGAAACCAACAGCATACGTTTTTTAGGTTAGTTTTAGGAGAAATCCACTTTGAGACAACCAGAGGCAAATTTTTATACTATTTTAATACTTTGATCAAATACTAAACTCTGAATGTCTATTCACAATGACATTGTGGTTGGGCTTAAGAAAATACTGAGGTGGCTGAAAGGTACAGTGTGTAAGATATGGCGGCATCTTGTGGTGTGGTTGCAGATTGCAACCAAAATAGCTATGAATATTATATTCCATTTCTGCTAATAGATCCCCCTGATATGTTACACACTGTTCCTTTAAAAAACAATGAAATAATTCAATATCAACTTGTCAAGCCACCATATCTAAAATAATTCAGCATTGTGCGTGAAATAAGCCTCTAACATCTGTAAGCTTCACTAACATAAATAACAAATACTCGAGCTCATATTGGCAACACCTAAAATGATGTAAAAGCTAGTGTCTACTGTACTCATTTCAAACATTAAGCAGGTTTGGGGAACATTATGATAATGTCAAATTGAAACTGGCTAGAGCAGGAAACTCAACAATACTCATATTAGGAAAGGTTCAACGATTAAACAGTCAACGCTTCAGTCATTTAACTGCCACTAAATGAACAGAGCAAATAAAGACACTAGAAGGTGTTTTTGTGGTTGTGTTCATTTTTGCGATGTTCACTCAACACATATTTCGGAAAAAGATTGCTTGTTTAGATAGAACATTAAATTCTTAAAACTTTGTACAACCACTGTGTTAGGTGCCTTGGCACTTGCCGTCTTAGTCGTCTTGGTTGCAGGCTTCGTCCCGCTCTTGACAGTTTTGGTGGAGGACTGTAACGGTCCATGTTTGGAGCTATGACCCGCCTTAGAGGAGGATGGATGTCGGCCGGGGCCAGCGGAGAACTTGGTTGAAACATCATGTGGACGCTTCAGACCACTGCGAGAGGAACCCCCTGTAGACACGCCATGAATCATAGGGAGGAGGACAGGGGAGCAAAAAGATATTCACAAATAGAATAATTAAATTTAGTCAATTTACAATTATATGAAAAACAAAACAAA
Organism: Adelosebastes latens; assembly: GCA_916700685.1. Taxonomy (NCBI): domain Eukaryota; kingdom Metazoa; phylum Chordata; class Actinopteri; order Perciformes; family Sebastidae; genus Adelosebastes; species Adelosebastes latens. The sequence goes on along the minus strand of CAKAKR010043725.1, from coordinate 72,643 downwards.
ACAAAAATTAAATCCCTGTATTTGAAAAGGCAAAGCCAGGAAATGTTTGGCCATTTAAAGCCCCTGTGTGTATGATATGAAAATTTCTAATCAAACCTGGGTTTTTCAAATCTGGGATGAAGACTTATAAAGGCTTTATGATATCAGGGTATGTTTTTTATATTTACAAACACATAAATGGGATTCTCCACATCTTTCATAGCCCTTCTTTCTCCCAGTGTTTCCTGTCTCTCTACACTATCAGCTCTCAAACTCAAAATGCCGACAAATAATCTTTCATACACACTGTCTAACCTAATGATTTCCTGTCCCTCTTCTTAGGCCTGACTGTGTGAGCCAGAGTGACAGTGCTGACAGTGTTCTTAAAAGATCAAATGAAGATGGGCGAGTTTAGAAGTGGGTATACTACACTAGACATTAGGGCTGGGACGATACACCTATCTACCGATCCGATACTATCATGATACTTGGGCGCCAATTCGATATATGTTGCAATTTTTAAGTATTGCGATTCGATATTGTGTTTTTCGTTAACTTTTTTAACACTAGACCATGGGAAAAAGTCGAATCATACACTTCTGGAGACTTTTACTTTGGAAAATATCTAAATTATTACATTAAAAATGTTTGATTTTCAGCATGTATGTAGTCAGAGACGTCCTGAAGTTAAATATATCAGTCAATGTCAGGCATTATTTATTAAATTTTTTTCCAGCAACCCAAAATCAAAGAATAAAGACATTTCCCTCACAAATTAGTTGTATTTTATTTTTATTTTTATTTCTTTTTTTTTTTTACATGTAATGTTTTATACTACTGGTGAATATAATCCTATCAATCTTATTTCCATATATGTATTTTGTACATACAGTTCCCTTTGTTAACACCTTATTTTGAAAACCGGACGTAGTCAAACGTATATACTTCCTCAAGGTGGTCTCTAGCTCTCCCGTCAGCTCCGTTCTCTTCATACATCCATGGTCAGCTCCACCGGGGCCGTTTGAATGCATTTAACATAAATGTCAGTATATGGGTGCTCTACAGTTGTAGCGTCGGCCCATTTGACCACGGAGATGAGAGTGACGGCCGGCTCGACCGCACGTTACCGTGATACGATAACATTTCCTGTCCATGACAGAGTTAGCATGCAGCTTTAGCCGTGATGTCTAGCTCTGCTTTTCCTGTCAATGTGTGAAACCCAAAGTGTTTCCATCCTTTACTGGATGTGTAGTATTTACCAGTTTAGATTTAACATGTGAGGGTGCAGGTCGTATCCATGCGGACCCTCCGTCGTTTTCTACTTTTTTGTTTCGGCTCGCAGCGGCCGCTCGCGGTTTGTTTTGGTTGAAGGATACGGAACGGATTTGACGACACGTTACTCAGATTACAACAATAAAAGCGGTAACTTCCTTCTACCCCTGCATAGACTCAAGTGAAGCAAATATATCGATTCTGGCATTAAAAAAAGTCAATTTCTAAATCATAAAAGAAACGCGATACATAAAGTGAATCGATTTTTTTCCCCAACCCTACTAGACATATTTTCCCTGATCTCATTCATCCCTTACCAAGTCCAATGCAATATGTCCTGCATAATAAAGCACAGTGTTCACCTACCCTACAGTAAGTCTACATTCAAATTAGCAATGCCATTCAAATTTTAGCTATGCTTGAGAACTAGATAATTCTGTATAACCTGCATTAAATCTTATTTCTATGTAGTGTTTTACATCTGTGGAGAGAAGTACCTTATAAATCTATTGAGGCAAGAAGGTTGAATAAAGTCTCTTCATTCCCAACATGAAGAAAATACTCAATTATGTTGAAGCATTTAATAAACTGCTTATTTGTACTGTATGTACCTTTCGGTTACTTACTGGTAAAAACGTGCAAAAAACAACATCACTGTAGTAAAGGGAGAGAATGATGCATTTTTGACATGTGGTGTACCTTATGTACCACGGCTTACAATAAATAATGGGTTGGAAATGGATTAGAGATAATAAAGCCAATATCAAGACACTTCGAAATCCACTGAATAATCCATTACCACTTTGGCAAATCAGCCCCAGGACATCCTTCTATTATTTCTAACTTTGAGGGTGAAAAACAATGAAATGAAATGAATGTCATGTCATTAACATCATTGACATTCCTTAAGTCATTTCTCCATTATTTCCCCACATTGTACACGTTATGCCTACTCTCTAGCATGCGGCCTACCTCTGTAGTGTTGGTGGCGAGGTTGATAGTGAGGAGAGTAAGGCTCTGCGTGCGGCCTATAGGGATGGGGGCCCACTCTGTGTTTGCCGTGAGGAGGACTTGGGGTAGGAGAACCAGAGAGGGATCGAGACACAGAATGGGATGGAGAGTGATTCTTGGGATCCCACAGAGCCCGGCTGCCGTACTGTCCACTCCGACTGGATAAAAGACAACATTGATGAACAGACATAACCAGTGAGGTTACAGTGGATTGTGACAAGTGGTAGTTCAAAGGCCTACATTTGCATAGATCAGTGATTTTCACTTTGTGCTGCCCGAGCAACATGGCTGGTTAAGATTTCAGGATTCATCGAACAACTGTTTAAAACTGCTGTGAATACAGCTTGTTGTGTATCCAAGTGCCCATATTCTATTCAGAAAGCAGACCTTGGAACAAAGCTGTTATTGACTATTAGGTACAGACTACAGTGGAAACTGCCTATAGTGGTCACGGTTACAGTGAGCAACCGCTTATATGGATCAAAACGCTTGAGACAGAATCATTCCTACACAAACGCTGTTTAAATAATTTGTTTAAAGTAATCAAGTAGTCCGCTAACAGTTTTCATTTTGGAATCTTTTCATACAAGAAACATATTGAAAAACATTTTAAAACTACATTGGACCAACGTTAATTGAATTTTTGTTTTTTACTTTACTCCCGTGATATTTTTCCTCGCGAACCGTCTGCTTTCCGGCTGGATACGTGAGGCTGATGCTGCGTGCAAATTGATATCATGACGGGAAGAGGAAAAGTAATTTTCTCATGAATAAAACACGAATGCGCACGGGGAAAGCACCTGTGGGTGAAACCGCCCTCGTCAAGTGGATTGATAATTCAAAGTGAAACTCTGCCGACCGGCTCTTCTGCACCGCAGAGGCGGCAGCTCATGAAGACCGACGCCCGTCTCCCTTCACGCCGCTACCGGGTGAGAGAACGAGGAGCCCTGGCAAAGGGGCGCCGTTCTGCATGCATGCTGGCGCTGCAGAGACGGCCAAACCCGGCAATGCCTCACCCTCAGTGAGGGAAAAGGCAGAAGAATTGGCAACGAGCCAGTAAATAGCGAATCGGTCTGTTTCATTACTTTATATTCATGTAATAAATGCAAAAATGTCAATTAATCTGTATTGTGTATCCGCTTATCAATTTGACCCGGACAGATGTGATCACTCTAAGCGGTTTCCACTGTATTAGGTAGTGAGCATATTGTGTTGGAACAGGAGAAAGTTATTCATATCAGTTAGTTAGATGTTTTAGGTTCTAAAACATAGACAATAACAATAATTTCACTTTTACACTCTATGTAGTAATTTTATACAAGATATCCAAAACAATGAATAGAACTACTTTCACTTGGATACCCAACAAAACACTAAGATCTGTGTCAGATTGGCTGTAAATGCACAGTCAAGTGATTTGTTAATCACTTGAAAATATTTTAAATGAGTGGGACCCGCCAACTGACAGGACTGACTCCAGCTGGCTGCTGGGCACGGCTAAAAACAGATTATTGGAAACATAAGAACAAGAGTCCAACTGACCTTGGTAGATTTGGTTTCCAGCCAGGGTACCTTGAGAGACACACACACACACAAACACCCGTTAGAATGTCATTCAACATTTTCTACTCCTGAACTTGTATTTGAAAAGAAGTACCAAATGCAAACGTATGCATCGACACAAAGATGTACTATTTAAAATCTGCATTAAGTTCGATAATGTTCTGTGGAAGGTCAAATGGTCGCTTGTAGTACCAGGCCCACTCAGAATTAAGTCCCTGCTCTGCAGCTCTGTCCAGATTTACCCCTTTTCAGCTTGTTTTGGTTCTACAGCCTGCACATCAGGAATATGGTTGACTCTCACTGCTCACGCCAATTCCCTAATATAAAACCAAACAGACAGCTGTTTCCCTAAAAACGAGCCCATCGTAAGCCGAGTTAGACAGCAGAAGTAAATGTGTGGCTCATGAAGAGGGTCAAGCATCTAATACCCCTTTCACACCGAGGACTCGACCAGGGTTGGTTGTGTGAAAGGGTTGACTCGCCTTCGTGACCCAGGTCAAGAGGTGGGTCGGACCAGGGTCGATTTCGATGTGAATGGCACGGACCAGGGTCGCTAACAAACGGGGCAGGACAAACCTATTCGGTTGCAAATGAGGGCGCACAGTCTGTGACGCAACTGTCACAGGTCACCGTGGCTCATAAACAAACGATGGGACGGCAGCAGGAAATGATTTCAGACACACTGGAGGTGAATGACGGACGAGACCACGCGGATATGTGGCGAGAGTTTGAGGTGCAGGAGCTCCTGGCTGTCCGTCGTGAGAAGGAAAAATGCAGTAGATGGCGGGACGGTGAGAGACAACGTAGTGTAACGTTAAACGAACATAACAAGGCTGCTGAATGAGAGAGACATCGGCTGTAACTTTACACGGAAACACACCGTGTTAATAATAAGCCGACCACCTCACAGTACCGCCAGCGTGTTTGCACATGTTCTATTTGTAACGTTACCTTTTTTAACTTTTTATCTTTCCAAATAAACCTGCAAAAAGATCCATCTGTTGCCCGTTCTCCCTGTCATAAAGTACCAAACCCAGTCCTAGTTCATTACATTATCGAACTAAATGAAATATAAACTAATTTTATTACATTTGGACAAGCTCTTACATTATCCAACAGTTGCCACATGACCAGCTGAAAAACTTTAGTAGGTCTATTATATGAAGCAAATCTTTGCTGGGATGGTGGAGTGAGTGAAATATACATTTCAGTCTTCAGAAGTGTCTAATCCTTTTGTAAATGTAGCCTATATTATCATATGAGATAGCACAATATAGTCTAATATATGATAAATAGGTACTGTAGATAGACAGAGGAAAAAAGGTTCATGTTGATGGATAGATATTGTAAATGTGTATGTTGTCTGTATGTTTTTGCATACATTACAGCTCCATACATACAACCTAGTTAAACATTTTATAAAGCTAAAAATGCTGTGTGTACTATATATCCACTGTATCCCAAAAACATGCATCATTCTGTGACATTTTACATTTTTGCACACATTGATGATGCCACTATCATCTCCTCTCTGTGTAATCGTTAGCCCGACACCCATTAACCGGAAACTAACCGGTTCATTTTTAAGAAAAAAAAAAAATGAGATTTGGTGCTGCATTTTGAAGCGTGTGTTTCCGAATATGCATCTAGTTTTATTGTTTTGTGTAGTAAATGTCCTGCCTTTATTTTAATTTCCGTTGGCTTTGCTGAAGTTTATTGCCTAATTTTGTTCAGGTCACGGGTGCTCCAATCGATCGACTATTGATTGTTATCAGCAGATATTCATTCCAAATAGTTTAATCGGTATAAAGGCCGATTAAAGGAGCCTATCAGATGACGCATCGATTCTGAAGCTGTGAAAATATTCTATATATAGCGTACACTTAAACTGACATTGATTTGTTTTAGGTGGCTAAAACAATTTTTTTTCTCCTGCTGCTCCGGTCCACACCCGCTCTACCTCGCCATCAGACAGCTCTTTCATACGGGGAACTGAAGCCGTTATGTTGCGGTCTTAAAGACCGAGCCAGACTCCATTCACAAAAAACAGTCATTTTACGTCACAGAACGCCGGAGTATACATACAATGCACAAAAATCCAAACCAACCCAATTCCGGACCTTGCACAACTAACTCTGCTTCAGCTCGCTAGTGCTAGCGTTCACATTATTCATAATTTTGATTAGCTTACTTTGGTAACCTGCGTCACTGCCTTTTGCAACAGCCGAGTGGGTGTTTCCATTTGAAAAAAAAAAAGAAAAAAAAATGGAAATAGAACGCAGATGGACCCACCCTTTAAATTTACATAGAGACCTAAATTAACCTGTTGACCGACATACGTATTTATAATTAATAATTCATCATATAATTAAAAGTTAACTGTTGACATCCCTAGTCCTCACTTGTTGCGCAGGTCTCTGCAGGCAGCAGTGTGGTTGACGGTGTTAATATGGTCAACCCAGTCCTGAAGAAAAACGACAAATGGGAGAGGAAGATAACACAATCAGACACAAATAGAAGCAATTCTCAACAAAGCTAGATTCACATTTCATCTAAGCAATCTGATAACTCATTTATCTACATCGAAAGACTTAAGTACTGAGACAAAAACTCAAGTGGATCTTTGCTTACTGGTGTCATTTTCTTAAAATGGTGTGGAACCTTAACTGAAAGTTGAGGCCCAGTTTCTTTGATCCCATATTTATGTTCAAATTATGTTACAAATGCTAGCAGAAATGCAATACAATGCTTAGTCTTGTAGACATGTTCTGTGTCCATTCTACTTTCCATTATCTTTAGTGTGACTATCAATCTTCACCATTAACACACTACATAATCACTGGAAGAAAAAAAAGAAATCAAAACAAATTGTTTTTTTCTTTTCTTGTTGCAAATGCTGTTCAATTAACTTACGAGTTATGTTCCAAAGCCTGAAGAGGGCAAGTCATTTACTACACCACTATCTGCTCATCCACCAATCAGTTGCTTATGTTATATGGATTTTCTGTCACAGCCTGTGGTGTACGAAAATTTTGTTCAAAATAAAATGAAAGAAATTCCTTAAGTTCAACAAGTTTCCCACGTCTACAACGATTAAGATAAACCAAGAGGTTTAGATTTGAAACCTAAAAACCTTATAGAGCCTTGACCACTTCACATTCTGCTAAATCATTTCATGCAATTGAGTGATTATGGGACTATTTATTCATTAGGCTACAACCTTTATTTTGCTAATGACATTTTTGTAAATTTGGGGACACCTTTATTTAGACAATGGGAATCTTTTAATGAGAAAATGTAAGCTGAAAGGAATGACCGTAGAATTGCTTTTGTCCAAATATACCGGATCTTCAAAAACTCCACACCTGGCATACTTGATGGAATTAAGAGTAACACTCAACTACGAGTAGTTAATGTTACAACACTGAAGCAGAGTACAAGCCATTTTAAAACTTTGTTATTCATCTTTATAGTCAATACCAGCATCATTTGAGAACATGAGAAACTCCAACCCAAAGCCAGAGACAAAGCGCTGGATTTTCTCAGAGAACAAAAGGAGTTTATTCAACAGTAATTACTGTTGAAAAGAAATATTTCTATTATGGATTGATCAGTTAATACCAATTTTTTAAAGACATCTTCCCCTGTCCATTAAAAGATATGTAAGCATGCAGCTACAGTATCTGTCCTTTATAACCGATAACCGGAATTCTTAAACGTTACACCCTTAAAATGCAAAGTGAAACATTTCATGAATAAACCTAATATTGGGGGAGGTTATAACCCAGGAAACCAATACTATATTAGTTTTGAAAAAACAGCAGGTTCTTTATGAAATGGTTCAAGGACCAGGATTGTCACACAAAAATGTGTGATGTGATTGGAATGTTTAACCTTACGATTACTGGAGGTCATTAAATACACACTGTTTTCCAAAAATAAACATTGGTAAGTTTCTTCACTGTACATTTCCTGGGAACTGTAGACGGGTGTGGTACTTGGGGTTGTCATATTAATGCTGGATTCACATAGGTTTGTTTAATCTCTTTCATTTAATGAGCAAAAGAGCCTATGCACCTTTTCTCTGCATGTACCGCTCTTGTGGTTGTGTGCGAAAAAGTTTTAATGGACTTGCACATGAAACCTCTATTTCAGAAACTGTAGTATTTGGAAAGTGGTTCCAAAGTTGTATCCTTTAATACTTGGGCTTTACCATGTCTCGTGGCTCTTCTGGCCTTTATTCAGGACACATTTACAGTTTAAAGTTGTATTTTACTTCACCAGACAGTTGTCTTTTGAAAACATGGCTGTAGTGTCTGTGACATCACCCACAGGTTTCTGAGGGGAATTTTCAAAGCCTGGTTTTATCTGCTCACTGCCATTTTTGTCAGTTACCGTAAGTCAGAACATCCTAATTTGAGCAAATTAGCCTGGGTGGAGCTGTGGTAGGATGAGCACATGGCAACCAAATCATAATAATTTGTCAATCAAATAAACCACGCCCCACCTCATACTTGTTCTTAACGTAACAATGAAATCATTGTTCCACTGAGAACAAAACGCACACGAGAAGAAGTGAAATAGGGTTTTTATAGCTGCCATCTGTAGAGATGCACTGGTCGATCCGCAGCTGATTGAAACTGGCCAGTTTTCAGCTGATCGTCCATGGCCGATGACCAGCCAATCGGTCTCATATTTCCGTTTATTTTGGTGCCACATTTACACACGTGTGCCGCCGCCGAATGAGAGTTAACGTTGAGACAAAGCTGCACAGACCGATATGTCACAGCCACACACACAAAACAGGTCATCGGTATGGAAGTTCTGCATGAGTGTATTTGACATAAAGCTCACAGTTTGTCACAACTGCAATATAAGCTGTGGAGGAACCACCTGACAATAACAAAGTAAAAGGATAACATTTACAATTTTTTCGGGACTCGGGTTTCGAGGCGGTGGGGAAAAAAGTTAACCTGGAGCCTTGCTGTCACTTATAGTTCTTAAAGAAAATCTGAATAGGCAGGTCGGGCTCTTCGAAATTCGGCCGAGAAAAATTGCAATCGGTGCATCTCTAGCCATCTCAGCAGCAATTAGCGGTGCTGCATCTGAAGTCTCTTCAGCATTGACTATAGCTTTCAGCCATGATGGTGGCCACATGCAGTTATCATGTGGGGTACAAATATCTGGCTTAATACTTTCAAAGGAAACTAGAGTATGCTTGTATGGTTGGCATTCATTATTCAAAACAAATGGTTTTGCTGGCTACAAGCTTGCTGGATCCTTTAGAGCAACTGTACCTAGGCCTACTTATTTCAACAGAAAATTACAAACCATGCAAAACACTACTTGAATGGCATCAGAATCACTCTCATCTTGACAACTGCCTGGTGGAGAATGGTTGTAGACTAAAATTTAACATGTGAAGGTATTCCTTTCAGATATTGGTACGAGGGCAGGTTGGCACTCACCTTTTCCTGATCACACTGTGTGTGGCACAGGGAGCAGGTATGGGGATACACCTTTGGAGACACAGCTGAGAAATCACTTATCATGGTGGGGGTAGGTAACTTCTTGCTGCTGCTGTGTAGTTTTGAGCCAGACGAAGAAGAGAGAGACCGCCTCGAGGATGCTTCGCTCTTGGTTTCAGATGGGGATCTAGGTTTGGGTGCTTCACGCCTGTAGTCTCGGTCTAGATTACGTGATTTGGATGCTGGTGGAAATTCTCTCCCAGGCGACCGATTGCTCTTGCGATGGTCGCTACTCGGCCTGCGATAGTCCCGGTCTCCGTGCTTGCTTGTTTCACTGTGTTCCAAACGAACTTGCCGTCTTTCAGCTTTATCTAGTTTTGGAACTGATGAGGAGGACGACGAGGATGGGTACATTTTAACTGTCCTTTCACCGGACAGCCGCTCTCTTTTGAAAGTCTCTCTTGTACTACTGTCATCCTTTGCCCGACTGGCATGACCATAGTCAATGACTTTTCCTGCTGTCTGTGTAACAGTAAGAAGGCTGGGCACTTCTGGTGAGTGTGAACGTGCCAATGGTGAAGAGCGGGAAGGCATATCATGGATGCTGCGTGAGAACGAGGATGAGGAAGTGGAAGCCACAGTTTTCTGGTTGCCTGACTTGTTGATCTGGATGTCACGGAGTATGAATGGTAAAGTATCTGGGGTTAGCTGATCATCAGGGTAGTGACTCAGTACTTCTAAGTCCTCATTTGAAAGTCCAAAGCTAGCCAAGATGCTTCCTGCACTCTCTGGTGTGTACAAAGCCTGACCATCACCACCACTTCCGCCACCATGAGGTTGCCGTGCTTGGGGTGATGGTGAGTCATTTACTGGGACAGTCCAGCTTGGGATGCTTGTTCCAGCATGGCTACTCTGTGGCTGCTGTTGAGGTCCCTGGTGTCGTTGGGACTGGTGGCTAGCACTAGGTGGAGGACCGGCAAACAGTTTAGTTGGAGGTTGGTAGCTTGACCAGTCTACTCCTTGCTGGTGGCCAGGCTGATTATCAGATGTGAGTGTTGCTGGGTTAGAGCCGTAGCTTCCATGTTGACTGATCCCAGAACCTGAGCCATGGCTCTGATGTTGGTTCGGTCGGTTCATGTGGTCAATGAGGCGGTGATCCATGTCCCTAGCACCCCGGATAGCCAGGGCGGACTCTAGCTCATCAGGGAGCTGGGTAGGACGAGGAAACTGGAAACCCATCACCTGCGACAGCATATTGGAGGGAGAACGATTCTGATGTTGATTTGGAGTTGGCTGATGATGTGGAGGCCTGGGCCCATTAGAGAAGGGTTGTGGCCCTTGTTGCTGGGAGTGGTGGTGGTGGTACATGGCAGCAGACAGACTCGGCCGTGTGTTTCTGTAAGTTTTGCTGTTTGAATCCACGGTAAACCCAACAGCTGACACCTGCTGTCTATTGAGAAGACTCAGGAGGGCCAGGTGAGGAGGTAACGCCGCCGCAAGTCCGTTGTTGTTGTTGTGACACTGGTCGCCAACAGTTATGGTTGCTAGAGTAGCAAGCTGCTGGAGAGCAATCTGCGCCTGAGTCTCAATCTGAGCCAATCGGAGAGCTGTCACTGCAGCAGCACCAGCCACAGGTCCAAATATGAAATGGGTTCCACTGGTGCGGTTGGCAACAGAGAATGTTGCACTGGGCTCCAAACGAAGGGTAGGAGCAGGGTGCAAATTACTGTAGGTGTGCACAGCGAGGCTGTGAGATGGAAAGCAGAAATATACTATTACAGATGAACAAGTTTTCATTTTTCATTTCAAAAGCAGCTTTCAGATGAAGTCCTTTTTCCCACGTACTTTTTTTTATTACAAGTTGGCTCAGTCCTCATTTTGTTTGTGGTTTCTTTCCTTTAAAATTTGTCAAAGCACTAAGAAATCCCTTCAAGATCGCTTTCCTGTAGTCCCACTGTGCTTTTCTTTCAGGACGGGAAAGCAAAGCAACATTATGCAACACAGCAAATATGGATTTAACCAATGGGGACACTACAAAGAAGCCTAAAGCTCTTATAGAAAAATAAAAAAAATATATAATCCTGTTTCCAAAGAACCACTTGCTGGCCTACAATGCATGTTCAACATTTCAACACAGTGGACTTTGTCCAAAAATGGCATAAGCCTCTTTGCCAAATGTTCACAGCAGAACAAAACACTTCTACATGCACATATTGCAGTCTTCCCTGAATATTCCCTGCAGGTAACGTTAGATCATTGCAATGTCTACAAATTCTAAATCACACTTACCATGTCCTGGAATGCATTCAAAATAATCATACAAATTGTGAACTTTTCTTTGCATAACGCCAGTAAAACTCAAATAATAAAATGGTGAGCTCTAACTAAACATCTTGAACAACATGTAGGCCTGTTTGACATATTAAATATTAAGGGTGGGAAAAAAATCGATTCACCTATGTATCACGATTTTTTTTTTATATATTTTTTTTTACGATTTTGTAATGCTTGAATTAGGGATGGGTCATGATTTTCGATTTTTCAAACAGTTAAATTATTTTAAAAATTGAACCGTTTATGCGAATATTTCGTCTTAAAAATGCAGGACAAATAGTCGCATAAACTGCAGCAATTTTCTAATAATAATCGACTAATTCCCAGTGATGTTCGAATAGTATTTTTTTGGAATTCACATTCCTAGCTTGAATCGATACCGCTGCTTTTGAGTCTATGCGGAGGTAGAAGGAAGTTACTGCTTTTATTGTTGTAGTCTGAGTAATGTCACATCATATCGGTTTAAAAAAACAAACAAACCCCTAGCGAGAAAGCAGAGTATGGTATGCAAGTATGGTAAACACTACAGTACACATACAGTAAAGTATTGAAACACTTTGGTCAAATGGGCCGGCGCTACAATTGTAGAGCACCCATATACTGACATTTATGTTAAATGCATTCAAACAGCCCCGATGGAGCTGACCATAGATGTATAAAGAGAACGGAGCTGATGGAGAGAGCTACCTTTAGACTTGGCGAAGTTAGCGGAAGTATAGACATGTGACTTTGTCCAGTTTTCAAAATAAGATGTTAATTAAGGGTATATACAAAATACATATATGGAAATAAGATTAATTGGACTATATTCACCAGAAGTATAACACATTACATTATAAATTAAAAAAGTAAATACCACTAATTTGTGAGGGAAATAGGGCTGCAACTAACGATTATTTTCATTGTCAATTGATCTGTCCATTATTTTATTGATTAATTAATAGGTTCTTTGGTTAATAATAAGTCAGAAAATGTCTGTCCAATGTCTGTCCACAGACATTTTCTGACTGTGGACTGAAATGTCTGTTCAAAATTCAGTTTACTCTCATAGAGGAGTAAAGAAACCAGAAAATTCACATTTAAGAAGTTGGAAACAGAGAAATCAAGCGTTTTTACTGTATCAATTTAGAGATATTCCCGATTAAAAGTCCCTAGAAATGTATGATTCAACTTTTACCCATGGTCTACTGTTAAAAAAAGTTCACAAAAATTGCTATAAATCGTGATATCGGATCGCAATACTTAAAAATCGCAATACATATTGAATCGGCACCCAGGTATCGTGATAGTATCAAATCAGAGATAAGCATATCGTCCCAGTCCTACCGATATGTTCTGCAAGACCTAAAGAAGAAAGCAAGTCCACTGAAGATACCTGCAGGCTTTGACTGTATGTCAGGAATACTCAACTTGCTTTACCCAGGGGCCTTATAAAAAATGACAGGAGGCCAGGGGTCAGTTAATAATTTCTAGGATATGAGGACATTCGGGGATTAGTCTGGACCAAGCTCTATTAATCTATTTTGATGCTTTTTTATGCACTCTGGCACCGCATTTACATTAAAAGTTTACAGCAAAATCCTATTGTGAATCAATTAATTTTCATTGCGAATTATCTGGCCTGCTGGCCGCAAGTTGAGTATCACTGCTGTATGTATTTGCACAACGTTTTTGTCACAGACTATCATCAGATATGACAGCCCATGTGATCTAAACAATTAACATACTTTTGGTATCATTAGCCACCCTCTCTTATTTTACATATCCTGTACCTGAGCCCAAATTGGGCTGAATGGTTGGATGTTTTCTTTTAACAACATACCAAGCTGCCTTTAAAATGATTTTGTTTTAGCAATAGTGTCACTCCTGTCAAACTGTGATGAGATATTAATCCACCCTGTCATCTTATTCTATGTCATGTCATAAATATATCAAAAAATAAGTTGGTATGCACAATCAATTTGGTAAAGTTCTCCAGTCTTTGAAGACATGATACCTTTTAACAGAAGAAGCCGAGCAACCTTTGACCAAACATTTACTTATTATAAGAAAAAGGTGAGCTTGCATGCTGGGCAAACTATACCAGAGACAAAGAGATGATTTTGTTGCCAATCATCTCACCAGATATTAGTTACGGAGGTTAATAGGCTAGTGGAAGTTAAGCAAAGCAGCATTCAACTGAAGAAGACATCACATGCAGGTTGACATATCATTTCCGATACATATAAATAAGGGGGCAAAAGTGGTTAAGTTGATAACGTGATGCAAGAATATCTACTGGGATCTGACCGTAAAGCCACATGTTTAGAAGGTCTGGCATATAGCTATGACTGACCAGTCCTCCAAAGAGTCAGTTTGGTTATAATGCCTTTTACAGCTACTTCACATAAATTTCACTAATGTAGAGTAACATTAGCTGTCTGGAAAATTACCCAAATAGAAAGGTCCCACAGAATTCAACAGAAAAAGCAGTTGAAACAACAACATCCAAGCCTCAGCATTTCATCTTGTTATAACCAGTGCTGACTTCTCGCAGTGCTTTTTAGTGTGTAGAATAAATGCAACAACAGCATCCATCTGCACTTTCTCTACAGACAGACAACGTATATTCAGAGCGGTGTATTTAAACTTCTGTCACTGGCTGAACACTCGAGGGTCAGCACATAAGAGTTTTAAAGTTCAAAATGTGATTTCTGATGCAACATATGGCACAAGGGTTGATTAATTTTTGCATTATATTACCACAGAAGTCACTATACAATTAGGGATGTTAATAATTAACCATTTAACCGTTAACTGACGTCAAGAACTTTAACAGATTTTATTACACGGCTGTGTTGAATACTCGATTCTGATTGATCAATCACGGCATTCTGCGGACAGTAATTTCTTTATAACAGACCGTTGCTATGTATAGCAGACTGTTGCTATGGGCGCAGTTCTGATGTCGGACCGTTATTGTGTCAAAATATGTAATAAGCAGGATAATGTACAGCTAACGGGTCATTGTTTTGAAAAAATCCCCTGTGCAGCATCGCCCTGTCTGGGATTCTTTCACAACAATGACCGGCTCGCTGTACATTATCCCTTACAATGTTATAGGTTAAAATGTTGGCTGGCTCCGGTTTTGAGCTTGCTTGAGCGGAGTGGCGCTGAGGAGTTGTAGCCTCGTAGCATGTATTCACCGACAAATAAACTGTACACACACTGCTAGACCTACGTTCACAGCTTTAACGCCACCAACAACCCCCCACTCACCGCCGCCACACACACACACACACAAGTGTCTGTCGGATACTCGCTAAAGTTGCGCCGCGCTGACAGACCTTATGTGTGTGACATTGGCGAGCACGAAGCCGCAGCTAGAGCTGCTAACGTAGCACAAACACACACGGGTTGTGGGACACTCGCTATCTTTACGCCGGGCAACAGAGTATCGTTACGCCAGGCAGACACACAGCTGACAACCTGCTAAACTAAACTAAATGTGCGGTGGAGACTTTTACTGGGAAAGTGGCTGCATGTCCGCGACACTACACGCAGCACCGCGGCTGCTACAGTAACGCTCCCGGACGGGTGAACTGGGGACTCAGCAGACAAACACTGCAGCTGGCGCTCCGCTGCATGCAAGGCACAAATCTTGTCAGTTAGCGGTTAAATTATTTTTTTTTTTAAATTAGCATCCCTATATGCAATGGTCAACATATCATTCTGTAGAGAAAGTGGAGAATTTAGTTTTATTAAATCCCAGAAATGGAGAAGCTGTCAGCACTGCTTCGCAGAGGCAGCATTATAGAAGCTAAAGGTCCTGACACACCAAGCTCATGGTCAGTTTGGGGCCGTCAGTGAGCGTCTGTCGGCCTAGTTTTTATGGTGCGTCCCACACCGTCGGCTCTAGTCTGACTGTGTCAGAGGCTTTTCAGCATGTTGAATTGCCGGCGGCGCTCGCCGGTGAGAGAAATCACTCTGATTGGCTGTTCAGCTTAAACAAATCAGTGCACGAGAAACAAAAGTGATGAAAGCAAGCTAACGAGCAGGGTCTGAAATTAACTTTTTTCACCGCCTGCCACTGTGGCAGACAAGTCTATTTTTTGTCTGCCACTCAAAAATTTTAGCTGCCACTTTTGTAATAAATGCGCTAAATGAAGGAATAACATTTGAGATCTGATGTCATTCAATGTTTGATATATTTTAATTACACCGTGGCTTCCGGGGGAGCCCTATTTTTGGGGGGAGGGAGGGTACTGTACATAGTACTGTAATGTACTTTGTTATTGTCATCTATAGTGGTTATTTGCAGAAAAACACACAATTCAAATGATTATGATTATTAAAATATTTGCTTTGATGAAAAAAATCTTGGTAAGTTGTTAGGAAGTTAAACAGATCATAATCCCCTCTCTAATACTTATTTTATATTGATGTGAAAACATCTCCTACAAACAACTGGATTTATTCAAGTTTCTCGCCAAAAACTTAATTTTACGAGATTACATTTGAACACATCATGATAACGTTATAATTTATGTATGTGAGACATTTTTGTATGTCCGAAACCTTAATATGAAATCATTAGTGCACAAATTGCATACTATTTCAGGTGACATATTACAGCATGCAACGCTGGACACTAAGGCGGCATTAATATCCCACAATGCAATGCGTGGGTGATGTTCATAACAGACGTTAATGGACAGCTCTGTAACATCAATAACGCTTCTTTAACTCCAAGTATACGATTTCACGTAACTAGGCGTTATTAGTTAAGGTCCCATATTGTGCTCATTTTCAGGTTCATACTTGTATTTTGTGTTTCTACTAAAACATGTTTAAATGCTTTAATGGTCAAAAAACCCTTTATTTTCCTCATACTGTCGACCTGAATATGCCTGTATTTACCCCTCTGTCTGAAACACTCTGTTTTAGCGCATTTTGGCAGAATTGAAACAGAATTGCGTTGCTAGGCAACAGCTTGGGTCTATGTGTACTTCCTGTCAACTGATGACATTCACATACACTGCAACCAGTAATAAACTGGGACACATTTAGAATGTTTACGTTTAAAATTGTGTCAAGGATCTAAATGTTGTATATTCGTGACATCACGAATGGGCAGAAATCCTGACAGCTTGTTTCAAATGCAGAGTTTCTGAATACCGGCTGTGTGTATTTCCCTGTGGATTGAGCGTTTCGATACTTTCACAGTATTTATATAGGACTTAAACCTGCTTTATAAATTTATAAAAAAAAAATAAAAATGAAAATCTCACTATTTTACAATATGGGACCTTTAATATCGTATTATTAGTTCAGACTTTGGGTTGGTGTGTCTGGGCCTTTAAAGCTTGAAACAGTGATGTTGGTGGAACCCCCTGAGGGATAACATCATATCCTATTCTCACTCTGTATTTCTCCTCCCTCTGCTGTAGTTGGTTTGTATTTTGTAACAGTATTCTGGTAAACCTCGGACCGGTCAGGTACCTTTCTAATATTCAGATGTCAGTGAAGTTACTGAGATCCCCTGAACCACAAACAGCCATGTAACATCTGGATTAAAACTCCTACACACCGGCTATATGCACACATACAGTCTATATAATCAATAAACTACATACATACATATATATACGCAACTGTTCATATTATGATAGGATAAATGGCGTATTTGTAAACCGGGATATAACGTTAACGCTACAGGCCACCCGACGAGGACTCGCATCTATCCGCCATTTTGGGTGTTTTCACTCCGCAGCTCGGTAACGTTGGCTACCGAAAGGAGAGCATAACGACGGTTCCGTTACATTTAATGGCCACTCGTAACGTTACCATCCCCGAGTGCACAACACATTCAATAAATACCTTTCGCTAATAGTCGATTTGGATCTTTGTTGTTACCGGAAGGTCTTGACTCCTTTTTCAGCCGGCAGTCATCGGGAACAACGAGACGAGATGCACTTCCGCCCGGAGCTTTTCACAATAAAACCGGCATCCCCACAAATCACATACAAACTATTGAACATAAACAGCACACGTTATACTTCAACATTCTCCCAATGGGTAATTATTGTAGTGATGGCGAGCTGAAGCGTCGTGAAGCATTGGAGCTTTCCAGCAAAATGGTTCGGAAAAGGGTTCATTTCTCGAGGCTTCATGTGCACACGAAAACACCTGGTGGTCAAAGAGTGTAAAACAGGCAGATATGATCTTAACCATGTGATAAGATAAGATAAGATATTCCTGTATTAGTCCCGCAGTGGGGAAATTTGCAGTGTACAGTAGCAAAGGGGATAGTGCAAAAAACAAGATGCATCAGCTAACACAGTAAAAAAGAGCTAAACAAAGTGTAACAAAATATGAACCATTTAAATAGAAGTATAAAAATAGGAGCAGTATATACAGTATTAACAATAAACAGACTATTAACAACATTGCACAGGTGGAAAATGATATTGCAGAGTGAGAATGAATGAAATCCACCTGAAAATATCAGGTTATTGTCTCTTTTTGGTGTGTAAGTGTAAGTGGTCTACTGGGAGCAGTGCTGGTTGTGGTCTACTGGGACCACAGATCTGTGATATACTGTATTTTGCGCCAGTAAAGGCTGTTGGGAATGACTATAAACAATGAAAAAAATATATATTACCATGTAACCCATTTATATCTATATAATATACAATATAATGTCTATTTTCTCTTAGGTATATTATGAGTATATAACATACAGTTCATGTACTAACTGTAATTGTTTTGTGAGGAATGCATCTTATGTGTGTAACCCAATCCTTTGGTCAATAATTGTATTGTATTGTAGTGTAATATAATATAATAATGGCAGGAGGGGTAATATTAGTGTTCTGTGTCAATTCTTAAAAGTGGCATTGGCTTAACCAGTGAAGATCTGAACCACTTCTTGAACCAGTCAGCGGTATGGCCGGGCAGCGAGGCTTCGGACGTCATCAATGACGTAATTGGTCTAAAACGATACAAGCCTCGATACGCGCATCGCGGAAAACTTCCTGGATTACTCGACACACGCTCCAAAGCCTCGGCACAGCACGTAACACCACTAGTTAATTGTATTAAATGCATATATGTTGGATGTGGGTCTTTTAGCTCCAGTTTGTGCATCTTGTGTATTGCAGGGTCTTTTGTGTGTTTGGGTGTTTAGATGACAATCTGGCATACATAGCTACATTATGGCAGTTGATACACCTACTGGATGGGGCGATAAATTCAATTTAGTTTAGGTCCTTTAAAGGTCACATACTCTAGGCTACAAAATGCACTTTTCATGGCTATTCAACATGTGTGTCTAGAGATCCACAAAAATAAGAAAAGAGCATCCTCTCCATTTTTCTCCTGCTCCATCTATCAGGAAATGTGTGTTCCAAAGAAACAAATAAAATTAGCCTCTCTGTGTGACGTTCTATGCGGCTTTGTAGAACATAGCACCATGCACCTGCAGATGTTGTTCATTTCTCCCCGATTCGGATCAGATACCCACTGGAGCATGCAGTCGTTTTTGGTTTAGAAGTGATTATTGTGGTTACTTTCATGGTAGAAGTGCAGCTAAACTTGGTTATAGTGGTTCCCTGGCTGCAATGACGCCGGCGGAGCAGATGAAGACCGTAAACAGAGGGAGGTGAGAGAAACGTTTGTCAGTCATGAATTGAACTCCGTCAACTCTTCTCCTTCTTTATAACCACATCAGCCCCCTTTTCTTGGAACTTGTGTTATTATCATTTGGAAAAAATGGTGGGGCAACTACTTTGGACAGATGCAAAACCAGAAAATTACACAATTTTACAATTTGACATAATGCGCTATTTCACATTTCCCACACAGTTTAACATGTAATAATCCATCTGAGCAGGTACCTGTCCTCCTCAACTTGCTGTTATACTGCTCAATTCCCCATCTGTAGGCTATGCGCTGTCAGTTTGGGTAGCTATATTGCTCTGCTGAGCGAGCCCAATTTTATGGGTGCTGCTGCTATTATGTTTGGTAATCCTCTCAAAAAGGTGCTTGAGATCCTGAAAGCCTGTTCTTGACCAGGTACCTTCCCCTCTGAATAACACACACAGAGGAAGCAAAACAGAATCTTTCCTGGAGATCCACTCCATGTTTGATCTGATTCTTTTTTACCAGAGGTCTGGTTTATAACGATATTCTGCAGCTGGTGGGTACCGAGGTTTTTAATCTCAAATTTTTCTTCAAAAGGCAGACTTTCAAATAGGTGCTGTGGAATATAATCAACATGGTGACCACAGTTATCTTCTTTAACTTCTGCCAGCTACGAGCGAATAAAGACAACAACAACTTGGCAATCAAATTGCAGCGGGGCGACACACAATGAGCCAGACTTGGCATCAAATGTGTGCCATTCACTTTCATTGCCAAAGGCTTTGGGCATGTGTATTGTTGCTTTCCTACACGCGGGGCACTTCATATTGCGAGTGTGGCGCTATCGCCACATAGCGACCTCTCGAGCCAAGCCCGATTAAAATACCATTTTATTACTATTGAATCAGCCAGTGATGGTTATTTTTTGAGCCAAGAGAGGGGGCATCTATCACTCTGGTGGGCTGGCCCGGAATAAACAGAGAAAACTTGCTGAGTGACTGGAATGGAGAATGGGCAGAGAGAAAATATGAGAGAGCATGTGATGAGCAAGCAACAGTCTGGGCATGTGACAAAGATGACACATGCACTATGGTAAGTAATATCTTGGATGGCCCCGCAGTTGGTTCAGATTGAGAGAGCAGCTGCTAGGTTGTTGCCAGTGGAGATCATCAATCTGAATGGATAGCCGTGTCATGCAGAATCCACCAGGGTTTAAATCTTGAATTACTTAGGCCAGGGGTCTTCAACCTGCGGCTCCGGAGCCAAAAGCGGCTCTTTAGCCCCTCTCCAGTGGCTCCCTGTGGATTTTTTCAAAAAAATAGTGGAAATGAATAACTATTCTTTTGTTTACATTTTCATTTTTATTTATCATTGTTGTAGGTCTATGGTACGACGGTACGACGGTACGACGGTACGACGGTACGACGGAGTATTAGGGCCACATTGAGGAAAAAAAAAAAATCTGAGATTTGGAGAATAAAGTCATACTATT
>CAKAKR010043725.1:35239-51881 GCA_916700685.1 Adelosebastes latens | reverse complement strand
TTAGTAGTATAGTAGTAGTAATTTTACGTGTTTTTTTCTCGTAAAGTTATGACTTTATTCTCGTTATATTACGACTTTTTTTTCTCGTAAAGTTATGACTTTATTCTCGTTATATTACGACTTTTTTTCTTGTAAAGTTATGACTTTATTCTCGTTATATTACGACTTTTTTTCTCGTAATGTTATGACTTTATTCTCGTTATATTACGACTTTTTTCTCGTAAAGTTATGACTTTATTCTCGTAACATTATGACTTTTTTCTCATAATATTATGACTTTATTCTCAAAATGTCAGATTTTTTTCCCCTCAATGTGACCCTAGGACTACGTCGTACATTTTCACTTTGCACCCTCACTGCATTAGACTTATATACTATATACTTAGACTTTAGGCTGTGTTACCTTCATCACAATGCTCAAATGTTTTGCGGCTCCAGACAGATTTTTTTTTTATTGCCTAAAATGGCTCTTTTGATAGTAAAGGTTGCCGACCCCTGACTTAGGCCATTTGTGGTAAAACACTAGGATCATGACTATTCAGATGGCACCTGAATGACACTTCTTTTTCAATAAATGGTCCCCTGAATTTACTGACAATACTTGATGTGATGAATAAAAGACAGATACCTATTTGGCAACAAGGATTCAAAGTTTGATCAGGGTTAGAAATTTAGAAATCTTGGTGTTTTAATGTATTCAGCACCCACATCGAAGCAAAAAATAGAGGTTTGTAAGTACAAGATTTAGAAATGACTTTGTGCCTCTTACAGGAACTCTCAGGAAAAATATATATTTTTTTATTTTACATGTAACTTTTAAAGGGAAAGAGACTTTTGTTTGTCAGTTGGTTGTTGTAATATACTGTACCATAGCCTAGTTGTACACCACACCCAGATCTCCGCCAGGTGTGTCTGCAACGACCACTGCTGTAATGTTTGATTGAATGAATACAAACCACAACTGCCACCCCCCCGTCTAGACCGTAAGTGTATCAGACGCGTTTTTCACTCGCACGCATTTCCATACAAGTCTGCACCGGTTCCGTGCAGCTAAAGCGCAGTTCACTGTGTAACGCTTCACCTGAAACTGTCAGTCCTCCTGTGTGTTTAGTTACATTAGCTGTTAGCTCTGTTAGCTATTTTAGCCCCGTTATATCTGTTGTTCTGTAAATCTCTGTTGGCCAAACACACCGCAGGCCTCTGCTGCCCACCGGCTGCCTAACAGCTAACTAGCTCTCCTCCTACTGACATGAGAGGATGGGCTCCGCTGTAGTCAGCACTCGGATCAGTTTGTCATTTGCAAAGCGATATACATACGTACATACAGTAGCCTACATACATATATACAGTACATTGTCTTAGCGTGCAAATCAAGAGAGGAACAATTTGTAATCCGTAGCTGAAACAAGACTCCAAACTGAAGCAGGTGTTGATCACTTGTGGCACTTACCGGCCGGTTAAGAGTACTCAGGAGTCAGGTATGAACAATGTCAATAAAATATGTTTTCATAAAGTGTGAATCACTGCAACCATGAGAGGTCCTCGAGCATACAGTCATAAATGAGCACAAAAAATAATAGGCCGATGGGTCCAGCATTATGCAAGATTAGCCGTGGACAGACACCAAGATGCACACACTCACGCATGCACACACTCACATATGCACACACATACACAACTGAATACATAATCTCCTGGCGGAGATAATAAATGGGGCAAATTGTTGGAGAGATAAAATCAACACAGACTGGTTTAGGGGTGATTATGGCCCTGTTCAGACCTGGTATTAACATGCGTCCTCAGTGATCGGATCACAAGTGGATAGCTCTAAGTACAGGTGTAAACGCACTCAACACGCATTGAGATCCGATCTTTCAGACCACATTCAGAGGCGGTCTGGGCCACATATGGCCACACTCTTTCGGCAGTGTGTAGTGAATTTGTCCTGGGCCACATTAAGGACCGCCTACTCAACTGATGTCCCGCTGGGATCAGCGGGTCACTGCGCTCCTCATGTGAATAAGACAGGCAGACGTGAGCGCTGGACTGCCTCGCGGCAGGGAAACGGCTTCTGTGCTCGACTGTATTCTGTCGGTACATCTGTATATTATTAAAATATGTCTTATCTATAGGCTATGGGGCGGCTGTGGCTCAGAGGGTAGAGCAGGTCGTCCACCAATCAGAAGGTCGGTGGTTCTATCCCCACATGTCGACGTGTCCTTGAGCAAGATATTTAACCCAAAATTGCTCCTGAAAGCATAGCCATCGGTGTGTGAATGAGTATTTAGATTAGATCCTGATGGGCAAAGTTGGCACCTTAGCAGCCTCTGCCATCAGTGTGTGAATGGGTGAATGCTGACATGTAGTGTAAAGCGCTTTGAGTCGTCGGAAGACTAGAAAAGCGCTATATAAATGCAAGTCCATTTACATATCTACAGACACAAAGTGCTGCTGGAGATGTGTCGGTGTTTTTGTTCCACTGCTTTGCACAGAGCTGATACCCGCCCGCCCGCCCGCTCTCTCTCCTCCCTGGCTCTCTGAACCTCTGTACCCTGCTGTTGTCTCGGGGACCACCAACCTTTTATTTTAATGTTAATGAAATGTACCCAAATTGTGTAGGATATTACTACTGGCATTCATGTAGTATTACCTCACATCGTCTGCTGTATCAGCCATGTGTTTACTGCTTGTTTATTCACATATAGAGCGAGGAAGTAAGATCGGATCACAAGTGGTCACTCAAGACGCATGTGGAGACGCATTCTAATGCCAGGTGTGAACAGACGTACTTAAAGCTGGCCACTTGTGTTTGGATCACTCAGGAGGCATGTTGCTAATGGCAGGTCTGAACAGGGCCTATGAAGCACACTTGTGTCCCCGAATGTGCCACCAAGAACTTGTCAGTGGATGTTAACATTTTAACAGTCCTTACACACCAATGAAATCTGCTGCTGAATGAAAATCCCCTCCCCCCCCACACACACACAAATAGCCTGTGTAGCCTGTCATTACTATGATAGACCAGCAAGGGGAGACTGATTAACTGGCAGTGAGGCTGAAGAGAAAACAAGGTGACAAAAGGAGGTGGAGTGCAGAAACATTGTTTGTGTTTATACAGGGCTGAGTAAAGGGTTGAGTGAGGCAAGCTGAAAGATGGACCATGTATGAAATGTCAGTAATTTGAATATGGAAGAATTTTTTCTCATCTCCAGTAAGCAAGCATAATATATACATTTTTAATATCAATAGAAATACAATTGGGATACTGAAGTCTGTCAACAAGAGGTAAAAAACTGTGCGGAAGGCCCCGGTCCGACTATCATTTACGACTTTAAATTTATGACTGTACATCCATGGTACTGACCTCTGAGGGTCATCATGTTAGCTATGCTGCACCGTCCACTTTTATATATCCTTCCCCCCTTACGAAAAAGTAGTACACTTCAGGTTTATTTTATGAAGTAAACTTGAGTAAAATCAATTATAATAGCATACTTTATGTAGTAAGTATACTGATATCAATGTACTAGTAGTATTCTTGTAAGTGTACTACTTCAATACTTTTTGGGACTAAATTGGCCCACTTTTTAGTTTATAAAAGTATACTTTTAAGTATACTTTAAGTGTAAGAATAGGAAACTTTGAGAACACAACTATTACATCTAAGTTGTATTTTGTACTGCAACTATACTATGAAGTGAACCAATGAGTATTATGTTAGTTTACTAGTTATATACTTGAAGCCCACTTTTTAGTTTATGAAAGTACACTTTAAAGTATAGTATATCTACTAGTTTAATTGTTTTAACTGGAAGTATACTTTTCTTCAACTTATAGTACATAGCCAATGATTTATGTATCACATAAAGAGACTGGCTCCTTTTGCTATTTGACTTGATGTTTTGTGATGAGATTAAAAAAATATATTAAAAAATTGTTTTTCTCACATGCCTCCACGGGGAACGGAGAATGCAAAAACGTAGAAAATTATTGATGAATTGAAGTAAATTCATATCAAAACATACGTTTACAAACTCTCACACATTCTAACAGGCTACTCTATCAAAAAGTAAGCATAAACCAAGTATACTTAGACTTTTCTGTATACTTGTCAGTATAAGCCAAGTACAAAAGTATAATTTTGTTAAGTACATCTCTGATAAGTACATAAAAAGCAAACTGAAAGTATACGCTCGTATTTTAAGTTTAAAAATAGTACACTAATAGCACACTTGAATAATCTTCTTTTTGGTAAAGGTCTTTGTCGAAGTATAGACTGCTACACAAAGAAGCATGGTGAGACAGGAGACAATGTTACAAATACGTCTTTTGAATACAATGTGTTAACTCTTTGTCCTGTTAGCAGCCAAGCTGGCTACCTAATTGGTAGTTATCACATCAAATAGCTTGATGGGCTATTCTGGGTGACTAGTGCTAGCATGTTACAGGAAGTTTGCCAACTATCCCCACGAAGATGTGCGGATGAATTCCGCTGAGCCAGCTACTAAGACATTTAAAACATATGAGATTGGATGTTGGTAATTAGATATTATTATATATATATATTTATATTAGATATACTAAATTAACTCTACAAAGTGTACATAATATGCCCGTTAAGAAAGAAAGAGGAGATGGAAAGAACAGAATGTAATTAAATGGTTGCAATGTGGTCATCTGTTTCTGCAATGAGTTTGCACTGCTTGCAATCTTAACCTGAATGTCAGGGGTTGAACTTTATTAGTTATAGCCACTGCTCTGTGTGTGTGTGTGTGTGTGTGTGTGTGTGTGTGTGTGTGTGTGTTTGGAAGAGAGAGAGAACAGTCTAAGACAGGGGTCAGCAACCTGTGGCTCTTTAGCCCCTCTCCAGTGGCTCCCTGTGGCTTTGACAAAAAATGATATAGAAATGATTAAAGGTTATTTTTTAACAATTTAACTTTCACTAATCATTGTTGTAGGCCTAGAGTGATTCTTACAAAAATGTGTAGCCTATACACAATAATAAAATAAGTTTTAACATTTCAGTCAACTAAACTGTGTGTCATAGTCTACGTACGTCTACGGCCCGGCACTTATCATCTAATTTTGCCGATCCTAAATAGCGTTGGCTAGTCTTGAGTTTCCCTAACTACAGTAGGTTTCCAAATCCAAAAAAGAGAGAAAACTGTCGGAGGAAA
The DNA here is from genome assembly GCA_916700685.1 of Adelosebastes latens. Classification (NCBI taxonomy): domain Eukaryota; kingdom Metazoa; phylum Chordata; class Actinopteri; order Perciformes; family Sebastidae; genus Adelosebastes; species Adelosebastes latens. The sequence continues at coordinate 46,704 of CAKAKR010043725.1, read as the reverse complement.
ATGGAGAATTTAATAGTGCCCAGACAGATTTGTTTGCTTTCTGCGGCGAGAAATTAGCAAACAACAAAAAAAGTATCTGAAAGACATTTCCAGAATAAACACACTGGAAGCTCCTGCTGAAAAGAGCTTCCAAATACGTTTTGCGGCTCGAGACAGATTTTTTTATTTCTTTTTTGGCCAAAAATGGCTCTATTGACAGTAAAGGTTGCTGACACCTGGTCTAAGACAATAAGACAGAGCTTTTATTGATGTGCTGATGTGCTATGATAATAACTTCATGTCAGTTGGGACTGAGTTTCTCTCCAACCACATCTCTCTCTCTCACACACACACACGCACGCACGCACGCACGCACGCACGCACGCACGCACGCACGCACGCACACACACACACACACACACACACACACGGTTCCAAGGTGTTTGATGAATCTGGGTTCCAGACTTAAACCACCGACTGACATTGGAGATATGTATTCATATCCAGGATGGACCACATGCTGCGGATTAGCGCTCATGTTTCCACTTGATACTTGTTTCTACACCTAGGCAACATTCCTGCGTTGAGTCATATGAACGACTTAATTAGATCATCTTAGATAAGGTGTTGCGTTAGATAGTGGATCAAAATAGTGACAAGGCTATTAAATGATGGCGGGGACGCTGTCTTTGACCCACGGGAGCATGGCAAATGGTAAATGGACTTGCTTTTATATAGTGCTTTTCTAGTCTTCCGACCACTCAAAGCGCTTTACACTACATGTCAGCATTCACACATTCACACACACATTCATACACTGATGGCAGAGGCTGCCATGCAAGGTGCCAACTTTGCATGGCAAAGGATCCAATCAAATTACTCATTCACACACCGATGGCTCAGCCTTCGGGAGCAATTTGGGGTTAAGTGTCTTGCTCAAGGACACATCGACAGGTGACCGGAGCAGCCGGGGATCGAACCACCGACCTTCCGATTGGTGGACGACCTGCTTAACTGCTTTAACTGGAGCTGTGATGTTGGAGGGTTACAGCAGATGGTGCTAGAAATAAGCGCTTGGCCTGACAGAACTTTTTTTGTTAAGCTCATATGGATGGCGTCCGATATACATAGAACATTTTCAAATAGAAAGCGTTTGTTTATGGTCTTTTATTAAAGATCTTTTCAATAATTGCAGAATTGCAATTCTCACCCATAATGTAGCCTACTATTGACAACCTCCCTGCGAACGCACCAGTGAAGCAAATGAATCATCCCCATTTTCCATGTTTTTACAACAATATGATACGATTTCCATGGTTCCTATACGATTCAAGGACGATATTTGGCTCATCTAGAGAGATACGATACGATACGATACGATACGATACGATACGATACGATACGATACGATTCAATGATTTGAAATCGATACAGTAACTTTTTTTTGCCAAAAATTCAGTCAGTGTGACTGTGAAATAAATAGCTGATACTGGACAGTGCACGTCAGCATTCCTCAAAGTTGTTCTTGTGAGGGAATCAGGGATAAATTAATTATGGATATAAACAAGTAAACAATGATTAATGGCAAATATGTCCACCTTTTATTTGAAAATGATAAAAAGTGGAACTGCAGGACCCGCTGATTCAGTTCTCAAGATACAAGGCAGTGCAATATTTAAAGGGACTGTTTGTAACTTCTTACACGTATAAATCAATCCAGGTCGGTGTCCCATGCGCGCTCGCGTGTGGCTACGCTGTTCAGACTCAGACTCCAACACAAACTACAAGGAAGCACCAAAACCGCAAGGTTATATCTGGTGAAGCCCGTCTTGCAAAACAGTGTTGGCCGCGGTCGGAGGACGCGGGGGAGACCGTAGCTTTGGTCTCCAGGGCCGGAGTCTCTGCTGTGCTCCTCTGCCTGCCTGCCTGCTTGCCTTCACTCACACACCGCGCTCGTTCTCACTCTTTCGCTCCACTCACGTGCATGTGCGCCCACTACACTCTGCAGAAGAGTTAGTTTAGCCCTGAGAATATCTAGTAAATGTATAGTGGACGTTTGTGCAGAAATAAATGCTGCAGCTCCTCCAGACCAACAGAGGTTTCCCTCTATTCCCTCTGTCGACCACGGTCGGGAGGCTGAGGCAGGAAAAGCCAACACTAGGATCAGCATTGATTCATGAAGAGACCTTCGTCTGGTCAGCAAACATTACTGCCAAGCAGGTGAAATATAGAGTGATATTGTGGTTTTAGCTGACGTGTGTCGCCTCACTGTTTTGAGCGATGCTTGTTCATGTCTATGTAGAGCGAGCACAAGCGCGTGCCCGAGCAACAGGACGCTGACTTTCATTGACTTAATGGCCACAGGTGTCGCTGAAAAGAAAGTAATTTTCTCTTAAAGAAAAAACGACAGCGCACGGGGAAAGCGCCTGTAGGTGAAGCCGCCCTCGTCAAGTGGATTGATAACACCTGAAACTCTGCTGACCGGCTCCTCCGGTGCCCGTCTCCCTCCACGCCGCTATACCGGGTGAGAGAGCGAGGAGTCCAGTGCGCCGTTCGTCTGCATGGACGCCATCGATGCGTGCTTGCTCTGCAGAGGGCAGAGCTGGCAAGCTGGCGCATGTCTGGAGAGTGAACCGGAGTAACGTTTAACATTTCTTTACTAATAAAAGTGCTAAAAAACACTTTCATATAACGTTTGTCGTCCTTAAATATAAGGTGTAAATCCTTAGTATCGATACAATAGTATTGATTTTTGCGTTTCAAATCGATTTTATATCGATATACGTCTCCCGTGAAGGACAACTTGCCGTGTACCTATTGATGTAGTTGGATCGTAGGAATATAAATCGTTACATCGATGTAGTAGATGAATTTGAGATGAAAAATTATATATGACGCTGTGACTTCTACTCTTTTTAGCCTCCTAGCATACTGCCAGGTAAGACCTACTAAAATATCAATCAGGGATCTCTCAGAAGGCGCAGGAGGAGAAGCGGGAAGGAAGGGTGGATGTACATGCAAGTAAGACTATGAGCGAGGCGTAAAGAGAGAGAAAGTCTGCGGGCTAAAGTGGAAGGCTAGTAGGACATTATTCGTGATCACACTGTACCCCGGAGTCAGCTACATATTCTGAAATTTAAGTAATGAGTGTGATGGGTGGGAAGTAGCTTTATATGAACAGTGTAAATGAGTGAAATAGATCGGAGATCCTCCTCATATCTGTTCTAATAAGTTATTTATCTATATGCGATGTATTGGAAGCTGGGAGTGGGAACCCAATAAAATGATTATAGAGCAAATTAACGTAGTTCTTTATCTTCCTTTACAACATTTTGGAATTATTCAGCAAGTTGTACCATACATGTCTATAAATTCAACATTCAAGTCTTTTCTCAGACTAACTTCAAAAAAGAAGGAATAATAAACTTGCTTGCTAAAAAGAGAGCGATACTACTGTCATCTAGATCTCATAATATCCTGTAAGTTAATTAAAACTCCTCACTTCAGTCTCATTCAATGTGTTTTTATGCATGCAAGTAACTGTCTTTCAGCATTAATCGGATCTTGTAAACAAGAAACCTGGTTACATTTTCTTATGTCTGCCACATCCTGATAAACTGATGCCTTCCGTGACGTATAGTCATTTGCAAGTAATCAGAAGTGAGGCACACAAAACATCATTGGCAGCCATATTAATTGAATTGGGGATTCTTTAATAATATCTTCATTGATCTAACCCTCCTGCCAATACAGCCGGCAAACCCTGCGCTTTACCAACACTGTTGTCGTCTGTCACTCTGTAGCAGGATTTGCTTTTCTTTATAGGGACAAGTGGTGTGCAGTGTCAGTCTAGAATAACTATTTTAAGAGTCTGTCACAACTGGAGCGAACATATGAAACACTTGAGCACAAGATGCCAGCACGATGACGACTTTAGATTTGTACCCGTCTGAAGGTCAAAGTGTGTCAAAGACCCTGCATGAGTTGTCAAATTGTCTACAAGATTTATAAACCATTTTACTGCCGGCACTCCTCTGAAAGGCCAAGGCCATGCATGGGGTCGTCTTAGGTGGTGTATAGTGTTCTCATTCATCATCGCAGTGAGAGACAGTTTAAAGGCCTTTTCGTTTGCCAGTCCTCAATTCTCCGGGTTAGTTTTGGAGTAACGTGTGGTTTGGTGTAGAGGAAATAATGAAGATAATTATTAGATTTGGAAGTTGGATATAGTCTTATGGTTAGATTCAGGGTTTGATTTAGGTAAAGGGTAGGGTGATCAATGGCAGATCCCGACAAGACAAAAAATGGGAATAAGTGTACATTAATGTTTGTGTATAATCCAAAGAAGCTTATTGTGCTGTCAAAGTGGATCATGAAATTGAAACTCTAGAAGTCAAACCGTACCTTGCCCTGCATCTCAAATCAACCGAGCATGTATCCCACACTGAAGCAGCTGTCAACAGTAGCCAAGTGTTTTAGATTCTCTTTGGAAACTCTAAAGACCAGGGGTCTCATTTATAAAACAGTGCGTAGGATCTATACAAAAAATGTACGTGTGCACAAAAGCCAAAAATGGCATGCGCCAAAAAAGAATCAGACTTATAAAACTGTGCGTACGCACACCTGCAGGCAATGTTCCCTTTATAAATCACAGTCCACCTGGAAATGTGCGCACGTGGATCCGCCTCATATCCCGCCCTCTACACCCCCACATTCAACCATAAATGGTCGATGCAAAGCACCTCATGAATGTTTCTACATAGTAATGAGCCTGTTGATCAGTGGATCTTTACGTTGAATCACGGCAACTTACGAGAGGAAGACCAAGAAGAGTTTTTTTCTGACACAGAGATCGAGGTGCTTGTGGGTGAGGAGGTCTCTGAACACTCGTTCCCTCCTAATTCTACCATTCTCGTAGTCCTCACAGTGCTGGTATACAGTATATCCACCACCACCATGCAGCAGGTTACGAGTGTCACTGCTGTGTTAATATGTGTACAGCAATCAGACTGATCGATTCACTTGTCAAAATGATCTGTTCTGCCATTCTTTAAGTATGGGATAATGAACAGCTAGCCAGTCATTGTTGTGAAAGAATCCCCGACAGGACTGAAGGGGATTCTTTCACAACAATGACCCGCTAGCTGTACATTATCCTGCTTATTACACGGCTACTTACTGAAGAAATCAATATTTTGACACAAAAACGGTCTGCCAGAGTCCGACATCAGAACTGCGCCCATAGCAATGGTCTGCCATACATAGCAACGGTCTGTTATAGCAACAGTCTGCTATAAAGAAATTACAGACCGCAGAACGCCGTGATTGACCAATCAGAATCGCTATTTCATGTAATCTTGGATTTCTACAACTGATGATGTTGATTTCAACAGCTATGTTGCTCTACAGCTGACCACGAGTGTCGGTAGTCCGGTCCTCTCCTCTGTGCTCCCGAGGTGGTGAATGTGATGGTGAGACAGCGCTGATGAGATATTGAGCGGAATTTCATATGAGATTTGAGTTGGTTTATATATTGAAAAAGTTCAAACTCTGCCTTCTTTCTCTCCTCTACACGTTGCTAATCACTGTGCAAAGTGGCCGTGATTGTCGGTTTCGGAAAGTGACAGAAATTGTCAGACACAGTCCCCCAAATTCCAAAGTCAGAAAAGTGTGGGGGAAGGTGGTTCCAGATGCTGATCAACAATCTGACAAGCACTTTGTTACAAGCAGCCCTGTGATAGTCTGGCGACCTGTCCAGGGTGTACCCCGCCTTCACCCAATGTCAGCTGGGATCGGCTCCAGCCACGTCAGCCCCCGGCGCTGCGGTGTAGAGGAGTTTCAGGCGCTATCAATCCACTTGATCGGCTTCACCCACCGGCGCTTTCCCCATGCGCTGTTGTTTTTTCATTCAGAGAAAATTACTTTCCTTTCCCCGTCATGATATCTATGTGCACGCAGCATCAGCCTCACGTATCCAGCCGGAGAGCAGATGGTACGCAAGGCAAATTATCACAGGAGTAAAGTAAAAAACAAAACAGAAATTCAACTAACGTTAGTCTAACGTAGTTTTAAAATGTTTTTCCGTATGTTTTCATTGAGGAAAAGACCCCAAATGAACACTGTAGGTGGACTACTGGATTACGATAAGCAGATTATTTAAACAGCGTTTGTATAGGAATGATTGTGCCCAAGCTGTTTGATCACTATCAGCTGTTTGATCACTATAAGCGGTTGATCTCTGTATTATTGCTCTACTGTTTATATTGAAAATGAGAACAGAAGCAGCAGGTTAAACCACTGTTCATTTAACTTGAATAGAAGTTGGTTTATTATATTTTTTGTTAAATGTTGCACTGCCTTGTATCTTGAGAACTGAATCAGCAGGTCCTGCAGTTGCACTTTTTTATTATTTTCAAATAAAAGCTGTATGTATTTGCCATTAATTGTTGTTTACTTGTTTATATCCATAATTAATTTATCCCTGATTCCCTTACAGGGAATTCCCTCCTGACCCGCACTGTCCAGTATCAGCTTTTTATTTCACAGTCACAGTGATTGAATCTTTGGCGAAAAAAGTTACTGTATCGATTTCAAATCATTGAATCGTATCGTATCGCATCGCTCTAGATGAGCCAAATATCATCCTTGAATCGTATCGGAACCATTGAAATCGTTACACCCCTAGTGTGTGTGTGTGTGTGTGCGTGTGTGTGTGTGTGTGAGAAAGAGAGAGAGAGAATGTTAAACCATGCTGACAAGCAGAGGCTAATAGATAAGCCTTCAACATTACAGCTGTCTACACCAAATGAAAAATGAGTCCTCTCTGAAAGAACATGAAAATGATTCAGTGGAAAACACGCAGATTTAAGTTTGCTACAAGTAAAATAACTATGATTGTCATGTTATTTCTTATCTTTCTAAACACAAACTGGCAATAGTTTAAATACTATTGATTCATCTTTTCTATCACTGCTGTCATGACAAATATCATTATAATATAATTATCCCCAATCATGCTGATTCATATACAGTAACATTAAAGGATCGCTTCGGTTCTTTTTATTTGTGAAATTTCAAAAAGGCAACATTTAATTTCCCGGAAACCTTTTTTGACATGTGTTTTTATTCTTTCCTGTAGTAAATGCATCTTAAATTGTATTGATTTTACTTTCACGGGGAATCATCAACATTTTGGCACCCAGTTTAGTTTGTTTGAGTGGACTGTCTGAATTTTAGATCTGTTGACAGATCAGTTTCTATCATATTCATCAATGTTTTGAAATTTGATTTTCATTTAAAAAAATGTGGACATGGGTTAGATAATTAGCATGCATAAAGAACTACATGCAAAAGTGGTAGTGGGTCAGAGGGTGAATAGGATGAGCATCGGTATCACAGATAATTACAATTTATAAACTGATCTATGAGGAAAGAGATGAAATAACCAAATTAATCAAACTTCCAAATAGTCAAAAAGTTATTTTGCCAAATGCAAAAGTATAAAGTACATCCTGTTTAGCAGGAATAAACTATATTGCTGAATGACTTTCTAATTCATCACATAATTGTAAGGAGGGTGAACAGACACAAAATGACATAATGCTTTATTTCCCTAAACTGAAGTGGATCTTCTGTCCCTGACTTGACCCTCTCATCTAACCCTGTTACTCACTGATGAGCTGCTTTTGTGAGGTTAGTGCTGGTCCTCTGAGCTCGCTTCTTCTTGTTGGTCTTCTGCATCTCCAGACCACTCTGGAAACCCGGATCACCTCCCTTAGTGGTTCAGTGATTATAGACTGAAATGAAGGATGAAAAGACCCCAAACTGAAGTGCAAAAGACAGGAGTTAATCCACAATGTGAGACCTTCGAAGGCCTGCCGCCACCATCTCAACAACAGAGAAACTAAACTTAGAACTTTTGTGTACTGGAACACTGTTCCATGTGCAGTCGGCACGGTGCAAGTTTGAAGTGCTCTGACCGTGCTCCTTCTCTTTTTGCCTCCTCCCTCTCTGGCATTTCACACACATACAACATTACCCCCTTCTCCCTGTATCACACAGACACACTGAACCAGTGTAAGGAATTTTTATTACCCGCCCTAAGTGTCGGAAATGCATACCGAAAGAAACAGTTCGCCGTCAAATGAAAGGCATCTAGATTAGCCGCACTTCAAATCTAATATGTCTCGTTGCCGTAAATAGAACAAACGGGCTACAGCTGTGTCATACGGAGTAGCTTTTGGATCACAGTATAACACGTAGAACACATTGACGCTGCTCCTTTTGAATTCCTGTATCGTTTAAAACTGTATTAAGCTATTTCTAATATTTCATTTCAGTCAGTCAGTTGGGGCAGCATCCAGGGTTAGCCCTCTCTCACAGGATGGTAGGAATTACTGGGTCACAAGTCACAGCTTCAGAGTCTCCGGTTACACCGGACCGCTGATTCAGAGGTGGAATGGTGACTCGTAGGGGGGACAGTGAGAGGGAAGACGGGTCGGGATGATGTAAGAAGAGAGAGCGACACGTAAGAAGAAAGAGGAGCGATGTGTATTTTTGGGGAGTGAGAAAGGAAGGAGGGAACGCCCCAAGATGATCAGAATGAGCAATAGTAATAATACTATTACGTGGCCGTGCACTTCCGTGACCATCGAACACTGCATGCACGAGTTAAACGTTATTTCGCGTGCGGGGTGTGTGGCGCTGGAATTGATATATTGCAAATTTTGCACTACTTTCTGTGTCTACTATATGGCGCTAGACAACACGCACTAAACATGCATTATGTTGTTCTATATCAAGGGTAGATCACACAATGTAAATTTAATGTAAAACGGATGATGCTTGTCACATAATGCTGACTTCCTGTTGCCAGGAGGGGATGTTCCTCCGGAGCTCAGAGGAGAGGGTCGGACTACAGACACCCGTGGTCAGCTGTGGAGCAGCTGTTGAAATAATCATCATCATCAGTTGTAGAAATCCAAGATTACATCAAATATCAGAACAGAGCGCCAATAGTTTTAATAAGATCTTCTAATAGTGTGCAGATATCACCAAGTACGATATTAGTTTTCATAAAGTTGTTGTGTGATAAATCGCTGCAGTGAACATGACATGACTTATTAATTTATGTATGGTTTATTAGATAGGGACAGATACAGTATGCATAGACAATGAAAACAGCTATCCGATGCAACTATCAGACTGTCTCCAGTCAAATGGTATCCAGGGTGGGGGGAATTCACTGATTGTCACGATCCTTTTGACAAGTGAATCGGTCAGTCTGATGGCTGTAAACATATAAACACCGCGTTGACACTCGTAACATGCTGCATGGTGGATATACCGGCACTGTGAGGACTACGAGAATGGTACAATGAGGAGGGAACGAGTGTTCAGGGACCTCCTCACCCACAAGCACCTCGATCTCTGTGTCGGAAAAACACTTTTCTTGGTCTTCCTCTCGGTAGTTGCCGTGATTCATCGTAAAGATCAACAGGCTCATTACTGTGTAGAAACATTCATGAGGTAATTTGCATTGACGGTTTTTGGTTAAATGTGGGGGTGTAGAGGGCGGGATATGAGGTTGATCCACGTGCGCACATTTCCATGTGGACTGTGATTTATAAAGGGAACATTGCCAACATTTTTATAAGTCTGATTTTTTTGTGCGCACGTACATTTCTAGTATAGATCCTACGCACTGTTTTATAAATGAGACCCATGTCCATTTTCAAATCATATTCTTTTCTCATTACATGTTTTCACATACAATATACACAATGCCACTGCTCATTGCCCATAGTTGTCTTTTAATGACAATCACCAGTACATACTGCGTTCCTCAGTAGTATGCAGTATACAGTACATACTGCGTTCCTCAGTAGTATGCAGTATACAGTACATACTGCGTTCCTCAGTAGTATGCAGTATACAGTACATACTACATACTGCGTTCCTCAGTAGTATGCAGTATACAGTACATCATACTACATACTGCGTTCCTCAGTAGTATGCAGTATACAGTACATACTACATACTGCGTTCCTCAGTAGTATGCAGTATGTGACGGTTAAAGTGATGTATTTAGCAGTATGCTAGACCAGGCTTTAGCCTTTAAACCAGCTCTTAAAGCACTGGACAAAAAAAACGAACTCGTACCACAATTACAATATTATCGAAAAATACAACTTTGATTTAGTTGTTTATGTTCTGTTTGTTTATTTTATAAGATACTGCAGGTTTAAACTATTTATTCTAACAGCTCATAGTGAAGTGAGACAAACAGGATCATCAAGGAGGGGAGACGGGTAATCTAAAATATTCATCCACAACATTTACGTTACTCAAACTGTTTTTTCAGTTACAGAAACTAAACAGAGGACTGATCTCCCTCCAGATATTAGAGTAATGTTAAAAAGGGTCATGTTGTCTCAGCAGGAATCTCTCTAATCTCTTTACCTCTCCTCTTCCCTCTCCTCTTCCCTCGCCACTCTGCTGCTCTGTAGCCGCTCTGTGAACGTCACTGGCCGGCCGGCGAGCGAGCTACGCCTGCGGGTGATTGTGGAGCTTTTCAACTCCAAAAAGGCAGTTAAACACAGGTTCCCGTTAATTTATAATGGACATTTGTGTTGTGCTATTTAAACAAACTATTTGTCAACAAGGAAATAAAAGCCCCTCGTCTACAGACCGGTCTCTAGAGAGCTCCAGCAGCTCATAGCGGTCTGTGAGCGTGACTACCCGGCTGGCGAGGTTGCGACCCCGGCAGGCGCTAGCTAACTGTCACGGCAGTTTGTGGAGCTTCTAAACTCCGACAACGGTGGAACAAATGTTCGATTCGCCATCTAATATTGTAAAACTGTCCATATTCTAAATCTACACAGTGAACATTTTCAGAAGTGAATTTAGTGATGAAACAGCTACGAAAAATGTAAAAAACGAGCCATTTTTGGCTGCTGTTGTTGTAACCTTAGCCTGTGCCGTTCCAGCGCTTTGCATTGTGGGATACACTAGGCGAGGTAGACTGGTCTGTTGCATACTGGAGATTTTTTTCCAAATCAGTACGACATCCGTTTTTTTTTTTGTCATACTGTAGAGTTTTCTTTTGTTCGCATACTGCATGCTACATTTTGGACAAAGCAGTACGTACTATACTAGTATAGTATTTAGTCTTTCTAGCCTAACAGCTATAGTGGTGCTAACGAAGCAGCTAGGTGGGCTCACGCTAACAAGCTGCGGCTGTGCTCGGCTCGTGATTGGCTCGGGCGGGATGTGTGGGCGGGGCCTCGATTCCGCGGCTCAAGCCCCCCCCCCTGATCACTACTGCGCAGACTCTGGCTCAAAATGACGCCAAAAAACTCAAGATGGCAGCTCCCATATCTGGGATATTTTGGCTTCACTTTAGTAGAGTGGGAGATGCGTCGTCCATCTACAGTCCGTGGTCGTCGACATACAGGTTCGTCGGTGTAATCTTGATGCTGATACTTGCT
>CAKAKR010043725.1:23950-35219 GCA_916700685.1 Adelosebastes latens | reverse complement strand
TACGGAGTAGCTTTTGGATCACAGTATAACACGTAGAACACATTGACGCTGCTCCTTTTGAATTCCTGTATCGTTTAAAACTGTATTAAGCTATTTCTAATATTTCATTTCAGTCAGTCAGTTGGGGCAGCATCCAGGGTTAGCCCTCTCTCACAGGATGGTAGGAATGTCCGTGGTCGTCGACATACATGTTCGTCGGTGTAATCTTGATGCTGATACTTGCTGTATAAATAGAGTTCTATAAATAAAGATTGCTATTATTATTGTCGTGTATGTAAATTAGTGGTTTGGCTGTGTCTGCCAGTAAACTGGCCTGTGGGTGACCTGAGCAAATCACAGGGTGACAGGTGTTGATTGATATGAGTGATGATGTTTCCATTTCTGCCCAGGCAAAAAATGCAAAACCCTGAGCAGCATGAAATTCCATCTGTGTCCATGAACGTGTGTCAGCGTGTGTGCATGTGTGTGGGAGGTGAAAGTGGGACTGAGTTTGGTTTTAAGGTCATCTATCTGTCTATCTATCTATCTATCTTTCTATCTATCCATAACACCCTTATTTATTAACTCTATCACTCTCCTCTGCTCCCTTACATCACCTCAGATTATCCACTTTTATGAAACAAGAACAAGAAAAACTGACCTCATCAGTACACAACAATCCAATAAAAACAAAGAAATACATGAGGGGGGTAAATAAGATGACATAGATACACGTCAAGAAATAATTACACGTCACGAATCAAATGTGATGAAAATTTGCTTTTAAAATTTTCTAAGGATAACGAACTCTTAATAACGAGTACTTTGGTATTCCATATCTGTAAAACACAATATCTTAGGGAGTACTGGCTATGCTTGGAGACGAACTTCCCTCTCTCCGGCAAGGAAATAAATAAATAAATATCAGAATCAGAAATACTTTATTGATCCCGGGGGGGATATTGAGTTCCGTTTTGCTCCCATTTTAGAATAGATATTTTTATATATATATATAAACATAGCCTAGAGCAGGGGTCAGCAACCTGCGGCTCCAGAGCACTCTTTAGCCCCTCTCCAGTGGCTCCCTGTGGATTTTTAAAAATGGAAATGAATAACTGCTCTTTGTTTACATTTTCATTTTTATTTATCATTGTTGTAGGTCTAATGTACGACGATACTATGGAGTATTAATGCCACATTGAGGAAAAAAAATAAATCTGAGATTTCGAGAATAAAGTCATAGGTTTACGAGAAAAAAAGTCGTAATATTATGAGAATAAAGTTATGATATTATAAAGTAGTAATTTTTCGTGTTATTTTCTATTTTTCTCGTAAAGTTATGACTTTATTCTCTTAATATTTCGACTGTTTTTACTCGTTAAGTTATGACTTTATTCTCGTAATGTTATGACTTTGTTCTGTAAATCTTAGATTTTTTTCCTCAATGTGGCCCTAATACTCTGTCGTACATTTGTACTTTGGCCCTCACTGCATTAGACTTATATACTATATACTTAGACTATAAACTGTGTTACCTTCATCACAATGCTCAAATGTTTTGCGGCTCCAGACAGATTTTTTATTTTTTTTTGCCATGCCTAAAATGGCTCTTTTGATAGTAAAGGTTGCTGACCCCTGTACTAGAGCTATAATAAGAAAATATAAATAAAAAATATGTATAACAACAGTGCAAATAATAATGCTGAAAAATAGGATCTATCATTAAGCGTGTAGTAATATAAATAAATAAGAATATTTGTTTAATTGTATTGTATAAATGTATGACAATAAAGTAAAATAATTTAAATATCTATGTTAGTTTGAGCAGTTTACGAGTAAAATGTTTGTACCGGTACGGAACTGACATTGGAGCGGGTTCAATGCCGAACACAAAACAGCGTTGCACGTCGTCAGTAAGGGCAGCTGGTTAAGTCGGCATCGATGCAGGCTTGCTGTTGGGAGGTTTTTATAACCCACTTCCACTCTCCGTGAATTGGTTTGGAAAAATGCCATATAAATCAAGTTCATTGTTATTATTATATTTATTATTGCTGTTCAACAAAGCAGGTCTGCTGGTCACACGAGTGGTTCTGACATTCGTTACATACACAAATAGCACAAACACTAATTGGACTAGCTACAGCGAAAGAAGGTGACAGAGCAGCAGTCGGTTTAAGCTACTGTAAGGTTTTTCTCACAAATCCACCGGGTTCTGACACTACAGCTGACGTCGTTTAAGCCGATGAAATCAATCATTGTGCGAAGGTCACCACAGTCTTCTCCGTCAAACGCGTCATCAGGCTGCCCACGGGCCCAGATCAACCTACAGACAGACAGAACACTGTTCAAATCAACCAGATATAGCACAGTTTGACTGGTAGTTAGTTGTTTATTACTAGTATTGTTTTTTTAGCTAATCAAGTAAATTCTCCATTGATGTTGGTACAGAACCTATGACAGAAGCATTTTGTTTTTAAATCAGGGACATACGGGTATTTTTTTTCTAATTATTGATTTGATTTTAGAAAAAAATAGATTTGCTCTTGCATCACTGGTATCATGTCTTTAATTGGCTGTTGTGAAACTGCGTTAAAAAGAGGAACGTTAACATCTAGACTGCAAATATTATAATCATCAGTACTGTTTTCTTTAAATCCTGTTAAAGCTTCAGTAGGCAGCATATTTTTGGCGTCATTGGGCTAAAAAATTCCATAACAACCTTTCAACATATTGTAATTCAAGTGTTCTGAGAGAAAACTAGACTTCTGCTCCTCCTCATGGCTCTGTTTTCAGGCTTTAATTAATCTAGCCCGTGACGGGAGACTTTGACCAATCAGAGGTCATTTCAGAGAGAGAGAGAGATCGTTCCTATTGGCTGTGCTCCGGCTGGTGGGCGGTGCTTGGTATTTCCTCAACAGACCTCAACATGGCTGCCGGGTCACAAACTTTATCATTTTACAGCTAAACAGTACACTACAAGATGTTTCTGAAAACATCTGAGGAGAGAAATAGGCATTACAGTAACAGAATATTGATTCATATTTGATCAGCGCTGCCTAGTTTGACCGTTTGGTCGGAGTTTGCGAGTGATTGACAGCTGGCTCTCATAGACGGCAGCTGGACGGCAGACTCCAGATCAGCTCTGATTGGTTGTTTTCCTCGGGTCTGTGAAAACTTGCAGATGCCGTTGGCAGCACCGGAGGACACAGAGGCACATGATTTTATTTCAGATTACCTGTCTCATGCACTACTGTCAGGATATAGGGACCGTTTTATAAAAATAACTTTTTTTTAACCATATTTGCTCCAATCTCGCCTACTGCTGCTTTAAATAACTACGTTGTGTGTGCCGAAGACACTTCCGCAAACGATGCACCAGTGTATCCTCGCCTCCTTGATGCTCGCTCCTCGAGATCCATTTTAGGAATCGAGACGTCCTTCAAGATGGAGCGTTAAGATCGATTTCTGGGTCACAAGCAGGTGGAGCGAGGAGCGAGGAGGCACAAAATCGGGAAATGAGAAATACCCCTAGAGCACTGTCCATACATGAAATGGTATGTGCTCATCATCTGTGTGAATCGTAACCACGGGTGTCACTACCTGCATTTATTTGCACACCATAGCTACCCATGTATGTGTATCCATATCTCACCCGTCTTTGTTCACCGGTGTTCCATCCACCCAGACCCAAGTTCCTTCTTCCTCCCTGTCAGTCATACCAACCCACGCTTGCACGGTGAATCCAGTGAGGAAGGCCTGTCATAAATCAACATTCTCATAAACAACAAAGGAACTACAGCATCACACACTGTCTATTTACATATCTTAGTCTCACAGAGCATTTGTCGCAAGGACATACAGGTTAATTATGAGCAAACAAGATGTTCCCTAGACGTCCTCCTATAGGCTATTTCTTTAAAGATACACTTCAGATGGTTTTCTCAAAACAAAAGAGGCAAATACCAAAGCTGTAAACCTGCAGTGGAGTACGGGAATATGAAGGTACCTGTTCCTGTCTGCTGTTGATGATGACCAGGTCGGCGCCTCTCTGCCTACAGACCCGTCGGCTGTCGTCCCAGCTCAGCCTGCTCCTCTCGGAGGAAATGTTGTAACAACTGGAGCCAAACATCAGCCAGCCCTGTGGACACCTCTCTTCCTCTGTCTCACCTCATTACAGCAACACACACAGCATGTCCCAACATAACATGTCACAATACAGGCCATATAGGACAGAACATATAGGACAGAACAGTGTAATGATGCAACGGAGAACAGCATGCTGCAAAACACCAACACTTCTCACCAACTTGTCAGATACCGACGCTTGGTCAGTGGCCCTACATTTCAAACTATGACCCCCCCCCTCTATAGAGTCACTTTTGGACGTGTCAGGAACGAAGTGTTAACTCGTTACATTTATGATGTCTTTTCAAAATAAACTTCCGTGTTCACAGGACAGTACAGTTTCCACTCGTTACATACAGTCTCTTTTCAAATTAAATTTACAAGGGGGTTTAGTTTTTAGGTATACTTGGTTAGGTTTAGGAAAAGATTGTGGTTAAGGTTAAAATAACTATGTTTGTTACGTAAAATAACTACATTTGTTACATAAAATAACTATGTTAGTTACGTAACTGGCATGAGTTAAGTACAGTAGTTACGTAATAAAACTAAGGTAAAATAGTCAGCACTGACTTGGCTTCACATGGGTCACAAACTGCGGTCTCCTGGGTGAAAATCTGTGTTTGTTTGACCCAACTATCCACCCCGTAAGCGGACTTCTCGCTCTTTATACTACGTCAGTCATACAGATGACATATATTATGTCATACAGACGCTAAACGGTGCCTTGGTCGGGCTACTGACCAAGCGGTGGTATTTGACGAATTGAGAGGCCTGTACTACGAAGCAGGATTTGGGGTTAGCGAGGTAACTTCAGGGGTTAACCCTTCAGGGTTTTCCCTAAAGCATTGCATTGCTGGAAGCAGGAATCTCAGAACTTGAAATAAAACAAAGCAATCTGCATGGCAGCATACCACGAGAGGTAAATGAGCAAGATGTTTTTTTTGTCATTTAGGTGAACTGGCCCTTTAAATTTCAACATTTCAGTGTTCAGTGCATAGACTGTATATAAAGATGGACGACATGACAGCTCCCCAAAGGTGAAGCCAAAACATCTGGACCGTCCCCTGGTGGCTGGCTGCAGTATAGGTCATAAAGCCTGCCTCCTCCAGGTGAGTGGATGGGACATGGGCCAGGAACAGGGGAGGCACCGGAGTTTTGGTCGGAGTTTTGGTCGATAACGTTTCTCTCTGCGGAGCCCCTTCACTTCACAAGACACGGGAAACCTCTGTTGGTCTGGAGGAGCTGCAGCATTTGGTTCTGCACAAACGTCCACTGTACATTCACTAGATATTCTCAGAGCTAAACTAACTCTTCTGCAGTGTGGAGTGTGCGCGCATGCACGTGAGAGTAGAGCGAAAGAGCGAAAACGAGCGCGGTGTGTGAGTGAAGGCAAGCAGGCAGAGGAGCAGAGTACAGCAGAGACTCCGGCCCTGGAGACCAAAGCTACGGTCTCCCCCGCGTCCTCCGACCTCGGCCAACACTGTTTTGCTAGACGGGCTTCACTAGATAGAACTTTGCGGTTTTGGTGTTTCCGTGTAGTTTGTGTTGGAGTCTGAGTCTGAACAGCGTAGCCACACGCGAGCGCGCATGGGACACCGACCCGGATTGATTTATACGTGTAAGAAGTTACAAACAGTTCCTTTAAATAATTTTTTCCCAAAGATGGTTTCTGTCATTTTAGGTAGTTATTACCACGCTGATAGATGTTCAAGAGTTCATTTTACTGATCAGTTTGGTTTTCATTAGTTATTTGATGCTATAAAACGGGGGTGAGACAGACGTCATGATTGGCAGCTGTGAGTCTCTCGCTAACGAGCTGCGGCCGTGCTCGGCTCGCGATTTGTTCGGGCGGGTGACCTGAATTCCGCGGCTCGAGCCCCCCCGATCACTAATGTGCAGACTCTGGCTCCAAATGACGACAAAATCTCAAGATGGCTGCTCCCTTATCCGGGATATTTTGGCTTCACTTCTGTACAGTGGGAGGAAGTGGAGACGCGTCGTCCATCTTTATATACAGTCTGCGGTTCAGTGCTTCACACACAATGTTATTTATGTCAGTACAATTCCATGGACGGATCAAATTCTACTGTCGGCCTCACTAATGACTGTACATATTGCAGAAGGGATGGACTATCATAAATGTATCCCTGTTCATACTGCTACTATGATAGATTTCAATTAGTACTTTATATTTTTGTAGTATTAATCCCTATATTACATACCTCTAAATACAGTACACACAATACATAGCTATAACTACACTGTAGATTTAGAGTAATAATAACCTTTTATATACATTTTAATCAAACATCCTGAAGCAGAATTCATTTTTTTTTTTTTGGTCACATTGGCAATCACAACTTTGACACACATCACCTTGAAGTTGCAATGGTCAACTTGTTTGTCTGTTTACACATCCAGCAGTTACAGAGCAAACATTAGCATTCATTAGGATTGGTGACTGTGTCCACCTGATGAATGCAAGTCCCATATTCACTTCTCATTTTTTTGCTCTGGTTTTGGTCTCCACCAAATCCTGAAGGAAATATATCTGTCTCTTTAGCTGCTAAATGCTCCACTATGTTCACCAGTTAGTCTCTAAATGTGTCTGTCTGTGGTTTTGTGTGAACCAAAAGAGTAGAGTTAGACGCTGTTAAAATCAAAACAACGAGCTAAAAGACGCTAAAAAAGGTGCACAGAGCTGAAGTGAGAGTGCAGAGTTAGGTATACCTACATTTATCAGTGGGCGCACGCAGAGCGAGTCTCAGAGAGATGTTGAGAATCCCTTGAAGAACACACAGCAGGCCAAAGCTCAGCAGAACCACACTGAGATGTTTTAGTTCTGTACAACACGCGCACACGCACACACACACACACACACACAGAAAACATTTTCTTAGCTCAATTCTGGTCCCGTTGATCAAAGAATACATTCGGTACTTAACATAAACGGTCTTAAACCAACTTAAATAATATACTATATACTGTACAACAAAAACACAACAATACTTAAATAATCTCATATGTACGGAAGAGTAAGGCATTCACTTGAGAAAAATATATTTGCCCTGTTTTTCTGAATTAACAAGATAATTATCTCGCGCATTTTGAGAAAAGTTTTCATGGAAAAAAAAAAAATCCTGCTCTGTTTTTCTGAATTAACGAAATACCTCAAAATCCCCAAGAAGCTCTCATTTACTTAAGAGCTCCATTTCAAGGAAGCAAACATGTCCTGCCTGCTTAGTTTGATCTAGCACTGAGAAACCTATGAAGAATGACGTGAGTGCAACTGAGGCGCAATTGTCCGATTGTCTCTTGAGTCACCTCGTAGCCAGCCTAGATGCATTTCAGATGCATCATCTTGTATCGGTGAAGCATGCCATTGTGGTTCAACTGATCCTGGAGAAACACCTCCATGTCCAGAATGGGCTTTACATCTGAACAACTGCAAAGTTCTGAGGTGCCTGCGCAAAGTCGACAAACTAATAACAATACCGTCTATATTACTTAAAGGAGCAATATGCAGCGTTGACAGATCATGTTTAAAAAGGGGTTAACAGTAGTCCAAATTCAAAACCTTGGAGCCGTGGCCCGTCCGCTCCTCCGGTGACTGATAGCAGTTTGCAATTTAAGGGTTACCATCTAGACACGACGATGTTAGCCTCTGGCCAGCAGTAGTTGGATTCACTTCATTGTGTCTCAAATACTCACTGCCTTAATAACCCAGGCGGACCAAGATACCCAAACGTCGAGGCAGATAGCCGCCCAACCAGAGCCTGCTTCTGCCCGAGGTTTCTACCCGTTAAAGGGGAGTTTTTCTTGCCATTGTCGCATAACAATGCAATGCTCATGGGAGATCTCTTGTTGGGTCTCTAGATTATAGAGTACCGTCTAGACCTGCTCTATATGAAAAGCGTCTCGAGATAACTTCTGTTATGATTTGACGCTATATAAAAATAAATTGAATTGAGCTGCACATGGTCCTCAGAGAGATGTGCCGAGGCTTTTCAGGATCAGTTTGAGTGCCAATTTGTTTCATACGAGGCAACGGGGTGTCAAAACCAAAATGGGCACCACACTGGCCAAAACAATTTTTTTTTGTCCCATGAAAACTTTTCATATAATTCTGAGATAACAATCTTGTTAATTCAGAAAAAAACAGGGCAAATATATATTTTTTTTTCTCAAGTGAATGCATTACGCTTCCGTACGTCGCTGATTACTTACCTGGTTTTGGAGTCTTCTCTGTAGCAGCATTTTCAGGTTCAGGTTTGGGGAATTGCTGATAATCACCAACTTCATAGCTGATATGAGAGTCACTAGAATGAAAGGACACAGCCATGCTGAAGCAGCTGCAGTGAGAAAGTGTGTTTCATGTGTGATGTTGCGCCGCACTCAACACTTGAATCTTTTCCTGTGCGTCACTGGCCCTCCTGTCCTGCTTAGAGGAAGTAAATGTTTCCTACATA
The DNA here is from genome assembly GCA_916700685.1 of Adelosebastes latens. Taxonomy (NCBI): domain Eukaryota; kingdom Metazoa; phylum Chordata; class Actinopteri; order Perciformes; family Sebastidae; genus Adelosebastes; species Adelosebastes latens. The sequence continues at coordinate 26,646 of CAKAKR010043725.1, read as the reverse complement.
GACAATAAAGACCTGTTGCTTGTTTGGTTATTTTCTTATTGTGTTCAAAGTTGTTATCTTATTATTTATTTAATATATTGATGATTAACATTTTCAGTGAAAATCAGTGAGAATATTTTCTGGTTTTGGTTTGATTAGGCCAACCTGCGGCTCCAGAGCCACATGTGGCTCTTTAGCCCCTCTCCAGTGGCTCCCTGTGGATTTGAAAATTCATTTGGAAATGAATAACTGTTTTTTGTTTACATTTTCATTTCTCATTGTTGTAGATCTATGGTACGACGGAGTATTAGGGCCACATTGAGGAAAAATAAATAAATCTGAGATTTCGAAAATAAAGTCATATTATAAAGTAGTAATTTTACGTGTTTTCTTTTATTCTCATAAAGTTATGTCTATATTCTCGTAGTATTACGACTTTTTTTCTCGTAAAGTTATGACTTTATTCTCGTAATATTACGACTTTCTTTCTCGTAAAGTTATGACTTTATTCTCGTAATATTACGACTTTTTTTCTCGTAAAGTTATGACTTTATTCTCATTATATTACGACTTTCTTTCTCGTAAAGTTATGACTTTATTTTCGTATTACGCCTTTTTTCTCGTTAAGTTATGACTTTATTTTCGTAATATTACGCCTTTTTTCTCGTAAGTTATGACTTTATTTTTGTAACATTACGACTTTATTCTCATTATATTACGACTTTTTTCTCGCAAAGTTATGACTTTATTTTCTTAATATTACGACTTTTTTCTCGTTAAGTTATGACTTTATTTTCGTAATATTACGACTTTTTTCTCGTAAAGTTATGACTTTATTTTCTTAATATTACGACTTTTTCTCGTAAAGTTATGACTATATTCTCGTATTACGATTTTCAGGGATCTGCAGACTGAGTCCAGCATGTCTGCAGCGGGTAAACCATGGCTCCCTGGCTGCGGTCGAAAAAAATGTAAACTGAAGATAACATAATCTCAGGCGGGACAGGATCATTAAAGTGTTTCAACTAAAATATTCACTCATTTATTCACGGCTCTGTGTGTCTTGCCAGATTCCAGTTTCACTCTGTGTAGAAAAGTCCTGTTGAGAAAAGTGTTGTGCAAAGAGAGTGAACACAGCAGCAGCTTTACACAACAGTGTTACAGACACATGTTGGGACAAGAGAAATGTGGTTCAGACTACTGACGTCAGTCTCACACGAGGACATTTATTTCCACTTACGCAGCTAATTAAATGGGGGAAAATATTGACATTTACAAAAAAATATGCAGTACATATACAATATCACATATGAGTGACAATGACTTGTCCTGGTATCCCATCACTTTCACATCCTAACAGGACACAGCAGCTAATGATTTTTTAACAAATGCCACATGAAGTCCTTGAAGGTCTACAAATCAAATAGCTGCAACTAAATGGAGACTGAACAGTAGTTCTTTTACTTAGTCCATTTTAGTAGTTGGACCTTAAAACCAACACATGCTCTCCCATTCCATTCCAGACATGACTGTATGAAGGACACAAACTTAAGAGATGAGACTGGACCATAACAAAGGAATACATTCAAAGAATGAAGCTCGAGTGTAGAATTGCAAATATAGCAGTATACAGATCATAATCAGTAGAACAGTGTTGTGTATTATTTCGACATATAAGGCCCCTATCTTACACCCGGCGCAAAGCGGCGCACAGCGCAGCGCAACTGTCATTGCGAGTTTCGGACCGATGCAGTTGTCGTTATCACGCCCAGCGCCCCACGCTGTGTAAGTAGCTGAAATGCACTCGCGCCCATCTGTGCGACCGTCTTAAAATGAGGTGTGTAATCATAAAGACTCAGGATGCCACTGACCGTGACAATCAGCTTTGTCTCGGTTTTGTTCGGAGGTCTTTTAACCGATTTGAGTTTGGATAGAAAACAACCATGTGCTTGCGTTTGGTGGGGAAACCAAAACGAGCACGACTGGCTGACGCAACAACATGTGCATAAAGTTTCTCAACTCGCCCACTTCGTGCCTTTGAAGTCCGGAGTTGCAGCACGTTTTCTTGAGGTTCACTTCACAATGAATGGCAGCGTGACGCTTTATCCGGTGTTTCAGTGCGCACGTGAGAACAGGGTGTTAAGAGGCATTTGACAAAGAAAATGGTCACATACTTGGAATATGACAAATATATATATATATAAAAAAAAACATTTTAATCAGTGACTACTTTCCCTCAGGAGGTCTCCATGGTAAACAAAAAAATAACCTAACTAATATTTTGTACATAATATTTAAATCTTAAAACCACTGCAGTGGAAGGATATGTGGTTGGTGACAGCACGTCACTGGGCTCCATCAGCTATATTAAGTAAATGTTTTATTTCATAATCAGTGATTGTACAGCCTTATAAACAGCTAACAAGCAGAGCCAGTGATCGATTACACGTGGATGATTTGTCCAGCTGTCCGGTCTGACGGTCTACAAACAGGTGACATATTCATCTAACGAGTAACATCGACTCCCGAGCAGGAGGAACTCTGGTCAGTGTGTACATGTACATCACTGAGGAGGAGGAGGAGGGGGTGGGGGAGGAGGAGGAGGAGGAGGAAGGTCAGAGAATGGGACAGAGTTTGGTGGCCAGAGATGGGAGGAGAAAGACGGATTGAAGAAAGAGGGAGGAGGAGGGGGGGGATACAGAGGGAAGTTGGGTGGG
>CAKAKR010043725.1:4269-23930 GCA_916700685.1 Adelosebastes latens | reverse complement strand
AAAGGTGTGGAGGGTAAGGGCAGGGAGGGGGGAGGTACATGGGAGGGACATTTGTGTGTCTCGGTGGCGGTGGGTGGGCGTGTCTGTGTGGAGTGGGTGTGTGGCTGAAAAGTGGGTGCTTATTCCTCGGGTTCTGATGCCTGAGTGGCGGTCCTGCGTGTCTTGGTGGGAAACCCCTGACATTATGCTGCTGCTGCGGCAAGGTGTTCTGGGTAACGTGGGCAGGATTATCTGGAAAGGGAGAAAGCAATCTGATGAAGCAAAGTCAAGTTTATTACTTTCTACTGAAGACTTGATTAAGATTGTAACGTGTGCAAATACCTGCGTTGTTATTGTCCCTCTTCTTTCTGGAGTTTTTGGCTTTCCTCTTAGCTTCCTGTTCTTTCTCATCATCACTATAATCTAAAGCCTGGAGAGAGAGAGAGCAGGGTTCAATGTTCATGTTTTTCTTCACTCGCCCGGTCGGGCAACGCAACGAGAGCAGCCGCCGTCAGTGGCCAACTCTCCACTGTCCGTCTCTCCTCCACACCGCTGAGCTCCGTGTGTGTGTAGGAGCAGCAGCTCCACACAACAAAAAACGATTACTTAAAGGGACTGTTTGTAACTTCTTACACGTATAAATCATTGCGGGTCGGTGTCCCATGCGCGCTCGCGTGTGGCTACACTGTTCAGACTCAGACTCCAACACAAACTGCACGGAAGCACCAAAACTGCAAAGTTATATCTAGTGAAGCCCGTCTTGTTAAACAGTGTTGGCCGCGGTCGGAGGATGCGGGGGAGACCGTAGCTTTGGTCTCCAGGGCCGGAGTCTCTGCTGTACTCTGCTCCTCTGCCTGCCTGCCTGCCTGCCTTCACTCAGCTCGCTCCACCTCACGTGCATGCGCGCACACTCCACACTGCAGAAGAGTTAGTAGCTCTGAAAATATCTAGTGAATGTACAGTGGACGTTTGTGCAGAAATAACTGCTGCAGCTCCTCCAGACCAACAGAGGTTTCCCGTGTCTTGTGAAGTGACGGGGCTCTGCAGCGAGAAACGTTATTGTCTCCGACCGGGTGCCGGTGTCTCCCCTGTTCTCTCCGGCCGCGGTCGGGAGGCTGAGGCAGGAAAAGCCAACACTAGGATCAGCATTGATTCATGGAGAGACCTTCGTCTGGTCAGCTAACATTACTGCCAAGCAGCTGAAATATAGAGTGATATTGTGGTTTTAGCTGATGTGTGCTGCCTCACTGTTTTGACGGATGCTCGCTCACATTCACGTAGCGCGCGCACACGGACGAGCGCGAGTAACAGGACACTGACTTTCGTTGACTTAACGGCCACAGGTGTCGCTGTTACAACCAATTTCTGATTCTTACAAACCGTTATTTACTTAATTTATGTGCACTCGTTTCATTTCAGCTCAGTGTGGGAGTCTCTTGCACTTTGCAGTCATTTACCATGCTTGGTGTTTCCTCACGGACAGACAGACAGCGGCGGAGAGCCGACGACAACCGCACTCACCACATGAAAATGTATATCACAGTATTTCTTTTGTTTTTTGCGGTGACGGTATTATATCACGGTAATACAAAATTTAAAGGGATGCTCCACTCAAAACATGATTCTACCTCCTTTCTCTCTATTGCCAATGTAAGGGGACATATCTTAAGAAAGAACAGATCTTTTTTTTTTACAAAAACAGATGTGTTTATTGGCTCTAAATTAAAAATGAGTTTTAGGCCTACATGTTTTTTAGGAGGAGTAGCCTGCCCCATAATGTGAATGTAATGTGATTCATTCAGAGTTAATGATAACAGTCATGCTGTTGATTTCAGTTGTGAGTGAACTGTAGCTGACTGTCCAGCAACCTGGATCTCGGCAATAAAGAATATTTGGAAAGAAATGTTGTTTTTTCACATATTTAGCCTGCTGTTGTTTTATTATTTGAAAAGTTTTTCACCTCTTTTCGCCACAGCCAAACTGGGAATTACATTACATTTAAAAGAATTTACATCTTTGAAGAAACTGAAATAACCTTTTACATCTTAACCCACATGAAAAAAAGAGTTTGAAAATATCCAGCGTATAGAGTCACGCTGTTGGACCGGTACTGTACAGAAGACACATGGACCGTGAGCTGCACGGCTCGGCTGCAGGCGGCTCATTTAGAGATTCGCCGTGTATCGCCTAATTTTTCCGATGCGATGCGCGCAGTTCTCAGCCAAAATAGACGGTGAAAACGATCTGTTGGGGGCTGCAGTAGCAGCTCCGCAGCAGCAATGCTGTCTGTGTGGACGCCACACACGTACGAGCGGCTGCAGCCACGCTGCTCACCCGCTGCTCACCCGCTCTGTGTGGCTGCTCTAACCGATCAATATGAATGAAAAGTAAAAGGTTCCGTGACGAAACGGAGCGGCGGTAGCCTGTACGTAACCATAGACATCCTGTGTGGGTGTGACGTAGTTGATCGGGTGTTGTATCTCCATCGTGTGTGCTAAACCAAAACGTGTGTGTTTACCACGGTAATGACGGTATTGAAAAATCCATGTCGTGGCGGAAAGTGACACTGGTGACGGGGATGAAACCGGTATACCGCCCACCCCTAAGTAGAGGCCACCGACAATGATATCTTTGGATTATACAGTGATGTGTAATAAACATGCTACGCCCGACTCATTTACATTCCTGTTTATGTGCTTACCTCGTTTGGTGGTTCTTGGTCGTTCTTCCAGGATGCATCAGATCCCTTTAAACTGAAGGAAAAGCATTTTCACTTGAACACACTAGTTAGGTTTGGTCGGAAAACAAACTTCACTTCATCGTATCAAAAGTGACTCAACAAACAAACTAAATAACAAATCATTACATCTGCCTCGCTTTAATGTCCTCTATGCAGTGTATACTGTGGTTGCGTGCACTTACACTTTGAGCTGTTGTGTGAGGATGTATCTTGTGTACTCTTTGATGTTCGGTGTGTAATAAACAGTCTGTCCCTCTGTCAGCCCCTTGCTGCTTATCTGGTCCGCAGAGTTAAAGCGTAAAATATACAGCGGACTGGACACTGGACCAAACACCTCAAACACCTGAAACACATAACACAAGAGAACATGACCACGTCGAAACAAAGTGATAACATAAAACATGAGTAGACAGAGGTAAAAGCCTCTGCTGGTCCACCCACCTTGCCAACAGCGAGCCTATCAGATCTAAAGATGATGCTGTCATCAGTCAGAGGGGGCGTGTCTTTCAGAGACTGGATTATAACTGCAGACACCAAAAGTGTGGTTTAAGACAGAGCTGAAAAATACACATAAAAGCCTCCACTTTTATTATTTTCCTACCTAAGAATAGCTGAGTTTTTCCAGTTCTTTAGAAATCGGACAGAAAAAGTTGCAGTATGACCTTGGCGTGAGTGTGTGTGTGTGTATACATTTACCAAGTTGCTGTATAATGCTGGAGACTGTTCCTACAGGATGCAGTTCTGCATCTTCTGGTAATGACACAGACACCTCCTCCACTGCTGGCAGCTCCTGCACACAAACACAATGTCAGCTTCTGGTCTGATGGTATAAAGGTTTCATTTGTTTGTAGGGTTTAGAACACACTGACAAAACAAAAACAAAAGTACGCCGAGACATCTAGTAAGATGGTTCTGCATTCGGCGGCAGCATGTGGAGACTGTTCAGACTTTACAAATGAGAACTGAACATGACAGTGTGCATGTGTGTCGCACACACACCTGCACGAATATATTGGCAATCGCCACGATGGTCGGTTCGAAAATTTTAACATATCGCCCAACCCTACCTCCACACTGCTAAGGGCAGCAGTCAACCAAAGAAAATCTCAACGGAAATTCTATCTCTGGATTAACTAAATCAGCCACTGAGCACTCTACATTGTGGCGTAAAATTAATTATAAATAAACATAAAACGAATTGCAGCACATTAAATTATTTTTAACCTAATAATTTTATACTTAAATGATACCAACAGACTCAAACCCGACCATAGCGCACCTGTCCATATTCATATCATTTCTGAAAATAGAACGAGCCGTCGAAGCTGAGGCAAGGGGCCTGCAGTTATATTTCAAACAAAACGATTAGGCTATTTATTAGACACAAGTGTCCAAGTGTCCTTGGGCAAGATACTTAACCCCATATTGCTCCTGAAGGCTGTGTCATCGGTGTGTGAATGAGTATTTAGATTAGATCCTGATGGGCAGGTTGGCATCTTGCATGGAAGCCTCTGCCATCAGTGTGTGAATGTGTATATATACCCGGGCACGGTTCGTTGATCCGTGCCCGGGTTCGCATCAGGTGTGAAAGCCAACTGTACCAAAACACAGAAGTGGACCACTATTTAACGTAACGTTAGCAGTCAGCCAGTGGTTGTGAAAGGGCAAACTATTTTCAATATCGTTCCTTAAAATATAGACAATAGCAGGCGATGGTGTTGCGCGATGTTTGTTGTTTTATTTAGCTAGTTTAATGGTCTGCCTCCGAAGAACGAGAGACGCTCAGCTGCTCAGCGGGCATAGAGAGAGAGACAGCGGGGGGAATCACCGTGTAGATCCGGTATATTTTCATATGAAACTCTGTGAAATAAGAGTTTAATTAGACCAAACCAGAGTTGGTGATTGTTGGAAATACTAACGACGACGGTTTTGGTGAGTTTTATTTTGTTTTCTGTGAAGTTTGAAGTGTTTTACGATGCTCCACCACTAGAACAGCTGATCCCAACATAAACAAATACACGTTGATGATAACGCAAGTGTACTCGGGTACGGACCAACTTTACTAATGTGAAAGCTGAGCGGAGATGGGGGGCAATCGTACTCGGGCACGGTACGGATCAATCGTACCTAATACAAGAGCACAAAGTTCTTCATAAATCTAGCCTCTCAATTTTGCTCTCAAAGTGCACTTTAAAACATAGGCTATGAAATTTTCTTCCTAAATACATGATGTTTCCAAAGTCAACGTGTAATTGTGTTAAATAATCATCATCATCTCAATATTGACCAAAATAATCATGATTATGATTTTTGCCATAGTCATATCGAGTAACACTGACCTCGAGTAGGACTTCATCTCTGGTTTTGATGGGGGCTGGTTGGCTGAAACCCTCGTCGTCGTCATCATTCTCAAGAACGCGGACAGAGGGAGAAGAGGAAGATGAGGATGAAGAGGAAGAAGAGGAGGATGAGGAAGAGCTGTCACTGGGGAGAGGAGAGGAAGAGCATCAGAGTCAGTTCTTTATTTCCATTCTTGTACTGTACTGTAAACAGCATGTTCAGTCTAAATACATCAATAACATGCCTTTTTGACAAATTGTTGCCAAATTGTGTGTGTGTGTGTGTGTGTGAATAATACCTGTCTGAATCCTCTGACTCATCGCCGTCACAGTCCTCTGCTTTACACACGCTGTCTACAGAAAGCGTTGCTGCTGCTCTGTCTGTGTGTACATCTCCTGTTACCTCTGGATGGTTTTCTAGATTTGATGATGTGTCTGCATTGGCAGGGGTTACAATGAGATGTTCTAATTGCGTTGTCATGGTAACCTCCATCTCCTTCTCCTCCTCTTTGTGCGCTGGTAACATCTGTCCATTCTCCTCTGGTAATTTTTCATCCATCTGAAACATACATATATTTGAAATCTTTGAAGGCAGGTCTTCAATTAACATGAAATTAACATAACAAGTATTAGAGTTTTGACTAGTGAAAAGACTGAGGTCTTTTGGAGTGCAGGGGGCACTCCTGAAGACCTTTTATGACACGGTGGTGGCCTCAGCCATTTTTTTATGGAGTGGTCTGCTGGGGCAGCAGCATCTCGGCTGCGGAGAGGAAGAGACTCGACAGAGTGATCAGCTAGGCCAGCTCTGTCCTGGGATGCCCCCTCGACCCAGTGGAGGTGGTGGGAGAGAGGAGGATGATGGCTAAGCTGTCATCCATGATGGAGAATGACTCCCACCCCATGCAGGACACCATCTCAGCACTGGAGAGCTCCTTCAGCGACAGGCTGCTCCACCCAAAGTGTGTGAAGGAGCGCTATCGCAGGTCCTTCCTTCCTGCAGCTGTCAGACTCCAAAACCAGCACTGCTCCCAGTAGACCACTTACACACCAAAAACTGACAATAACCTGATATTTTCAGGTGAAATTTCATTCATTCTCACTGTGCAATATCATTTTCCACTTGTGCAATTGTGTTAATAGTCTGTTTATTGTCAATACTGTATATACTGCTCCTATTTTTATACTTCCTTCTATTTAAATGGTTCATATTTTGTTACACTTTGTTTAGCTCTTTTTTACTGTGTTAGCTGATGCATCTTGTTTTTTGCACTATCCCCTTTGCTGCTGTACACAGCAAATGTCCCCACTGCGGGACTAATAAAGGAATATCTGATCTTATCTTAAAATTACGTTGCAGATATCTCTAATGAATATCCTGTCTAGCTATTAACTGTTAAAACAGCTTGCCATAAAGGGCTGCTCAGTAAATATTTAAGGACCCGTTCACTGTAATATTAATTCACACTGTTCAAACATAAAAAAAAAAATGGCACCTTTATTTTGAAAACTTCACCAGCTGCCAATACAGCGTGAGATCCACGTGCTTAGCTCACGTGTGTGAAAAGTCCCCTGAACAAACACCTGGCTGGGTTAAAAAGGTAAACTTTAACTCTTTTCTCCATTTATTTAAAAACTAACGTCTAATGTCAGCATTGAAAATGTTTCTAATCAGAAAAAAACAGTTTACAGGCAGAGTAGAGTTATAGTACGAACAAACTAAAAGTTAAAGAAATGTTTAGCACGTTAGCCAATTTACACCCACGTTAGCGCCACTAGGCTAACGAGCTAACCGGGGCTAACCGGGGCTAACAGCGTTGGATCTAAGTGAACCGGGCTAAACAGCCGCGACCTGCATCCTGCCGGAGACTCCTTTATAGCGATTTCTATAAGCAAACATGTCAGCAAAGCAACACTGAGTAAGTTAAACGTGTATAATACCTGTTCGTTTGTGAAACTACTGGATCCGCGCTATGAACAACCTCATGAAACCTCATGAACCTCCTCCTGGCTACTGTAAAGCTCCTCCAAATGAACCAAACCACTTCCGTTATCAACCTTCAAAATATAAGCTTCATAGGGTTTAAAATCACAGTAGAATAGAATAGAATAGAATAGAATAGAATAGAATAGAAAGCTTTATTGTCATTGTATTAAATACAACGAGATTCACAGTTGCCACTTCTGGTCAGTGCTTTAAAACAAATACTTGACAAGACTAAACGAGGCAGATAAAACATATAACAGGTAAAACAAACACAGTTATAAAGCAAATAAAACAGGTAAAGTAGATGTAATAAATAAATAAATAAATATAAACAGAAGTGTTACACTAGAAGTATAAAATAGATGTAATGTAAACAGAGGTAATTGCACTTGTAAAATAGGTAGGGTAGATGTAATAAATAAAATGTAAACAAAGGTAGTTGCACTTGAGGTGTATATTGCTCAAGGATATATTGCACAGACAAATGTATTTCACATTCAGTGTATTAATATTGCACAGATGTATTGTTTGTTCAGTGTCCCTATGGCCCAGATAAAGAAAGAATCTGTGAGTCTGGAGGTGTGGGCGTTCATTGACCTGTAGCGCCTGCCAGAGGGCAGCAGGTCAAACAGGTGATGTAGTACAAACTACAATGGAAACATACAGTACAATGAGACATTATGCTAAGATACATTTTATGTTCATTTGTCCTTTTCACAGCATACAGTAGACTACATTAATAAACGATTAATAATAAAAAATATATATATATACATTTTATCCTGAAGCCAGATGCTTAACTTCCGGTGTTAATCGTTTCTCTCTGTGAGCTTGAAACTGGCTGGTTTCTCCAGTCCACAACACGTGGGCTTGTGTTTTTCCGGGTGTGCGCACGGCTCTTGTGTTGTCAACATTCGCCTCCCGTACTTTTGTGTTGTTATATTCGTCTTACTTCTTGTGGATAAAGGAGCGAGGGTGGATTGCTAATTTAAACAGCCATGTCCTCTCTAGGCATACTAATATAAGCCAACCACAGAGACAAGAGACACAGTCCCAACATAGGTGAGATCTTACTTTTAGAAGAGCCAGTCTCATTATTAACTCCTCTGCCACAAATAGACCTACTCAAAATGCAAAACTATAGCCTAAATGAGTCTGACCAGGGCAGTGGTGCTTTTAGGTTTAAAAAATCGTGGGACAACAACTATATTTAGAAAATTAGGCTGGATTAGCCTAATTTGGGAATTTTTTTACATTTCAAACTTCTGGAATATAATGCGATATGAAGCCAATACATTAAATCCACACACAGTAGCACTCTGAAATCTCCAGGATGTGTCCTAATCAAACCAAAAAAGAAAATGCAGATATCACACTCATAAAAGAAATGGTGGACATATCAGTACTCTTAGTGCCAAGTTGTCTGAGACAAATCATTATTTCCTAATGTGGGACAGTCATGTCCAAAATGTGGGACACTGAAAAGTCTGTTAAAAGGCCTAAATCACCTTAATTAATGTAGGAAACACTCGAGGCTAAATGTGCAATGTTCAGTAATTTCACCATTGCTGTTACAACATCTAGGCTTATAGGTGTGGCTGTTACACTGAGAATCAAACAACATCAAACAAACAATAAACCTATAATAGTCTTAAAGCATTTAGTCACATTAGAAAGACATTAAATAGCCAGTTCAGTTGAAATCTTTAAACCAAGACTGAAAACCTATCTTTATTTACTTCATTAGCCTACAGCAGGGGTCAGCAACCTTTACTATCAAAAGAGCCATTTTAGGCAAAAAAAAAAAAAAAAAAATCTGTCTGGAGCAGCAAAACATTTGAGCATTGTGATGAAGGTAACACAGTTTATAGTCTAAGTATATAGTATATAAGTCTAATGCAGTGAGGGCCCAAGTGCAAATGTACTACAGAGTATTAGGGCCACATTTAGGGGGAAAAAAACCGAGATTTTGAGAATAAAGTCATAATATTACGAGAAAAAAGTTGTAATATTACGAGAATAAAGTCATAACTTTACAAGAAAAAAATTATGTAATATTACGAGAATAAAGTCATAACTTTACGAGAAAAAAAGTCGTAATATTACGCGAATAAAGTCATAACTTTACGCGAAAAAAGTCGTAAGATTACGAAAATAAAGTCATAACTTTACGAGAAAAATTATAAATAATGATAAATTAAAATTAAAATGTAAACAAAAAAACAGTTATTCATTTCCACTAAGTTTTTTTTTTTAAATCCACAGGGAGCCACTGGAGAGGGGCTAAAGAGCCGCATGTGGCTCCAGAGCCGCAGGTTGCTGACCCCTGGCCTACAGTCTACACTAGAACCTTGTCTGGTCCATCACCTTTTTTAACATACATTTAACATTGATGTTTTTAATGATGTTCTTTTACTTTTAACGCTTTTTATTTTATTTGCTTTCTGTATGCTTTGTTCTATGTATTCTTTTTAATTGTAAAGTGTATTGGGACCATGTTGCATGGCGATTCTGCACTTTAAACAGAATAAATTGATTGATTGATTGATTCTATACTTGCCTAATCTGACACAGTGACCAATTTAACAGACAAAAATATTGTGTAGTCTGAACCCGGCACAAGTGTCAATGGGGTCTAAGATTTTGTGTCGATTTTGTGACAGTTCGGAATCATCAAGCCACAGCCACAATGCAAGTGACGAGTCAAAGTTCACATGTCACAAGAGAAAATACTTGTATACTAATGGTACAACTAATAGCAAAAGTGGCAATAGTCAAATAAAGATTTAATACCTCCAAACTGTATGGAAGTGGTGGAAGAAATATTAAAATCTTCTACTTGGATAAAACTAGTAACTATTGTTTTGTGAAGTAGGATTTGCAGCTTATGCTGTTACAATTTTGGACACATTGGAAGTTATTATTAATGACACATAGCAAAACATTTCAAATGTAAAAATATCAATGCATATATAGCATTGTCTGGGTAGTAAGCTCACCAAGACAGCAACTTGGTGTCTGAGGTTGTGAGATCGAGACCCGATTGAGGCAAAATGAACATGTTAATACCTTAACGGATGGATGGATATGTAGCTTTGTATTTTAAAAGAGGATGTATAGGATGCAGGTAGAATTTCACTTTATCAAATATGACCAGTAGGTGGCAGCACAATCCTGTTGATTTCATCTCTAGACAGTGATCACAAGGAGTCTGGGTCAACGTGGAGTGAAAAAGGTTTGAATCTTTTCATAAAATACAACTTTGATCTTGATTTGATCTGAAGCGATGTCGTGATATTTGGTATCAAATAGTTTATACTGCAGCTCCTTTGGCTCAGAGACCACTAAGCTTGAAAAGTCAGTTTTTTTGTGTTTAAGTAATCCTGTGTTAAAATGATTGACATGATTAAATTTGACATAATTTTCCCAGAATGCATGATTAGTGGTCCTCATTGTATTTAAGTTATCAATAGTGGTGATAGATTTGGGGATGTGGAGTATGCATGGGGTTTTTCTGTGTGGTTGAGCAAAACTGTTAAAACCTTTTGTTAAAACCTTTTGTTTTTGAATGTTTTGAATGTCAACTGTGGTTGACTGTTGCTAAAATGTCTCAGTTTTCAAAATGTCCTTTCATGACCTTTCCTTGGCTGAGTGTCTGTACAAGCCTCTGATGTGAAATGTTGAAAATACGCAAGGAAATGACATTTCTAATCACACTCATTTCTGTTTCTTCACAGCTTATTTCATAATCAGAACCCCCAAATCCATTTTCCCGTCTAGTGTCAAAAATGCAAAACTGTCTCCGGTTTAACTGAGTTTCCTAATAACTGACAATCTTTTGGAATACAAGTTTTTCCAATTTTTCACCTGGCAGCAGGGTCAAATAAATACTGGATGCCGGTCCCTCAATGGCCATATTGTTACTGCGCTAATCGACTGGCACCGGCTCAGTGCCACCGTTTTAGTTCAAAGCCAGTTCACACATCAAACAACACTTCTCAAGCGCCTCAGAGCCGGAGCGCTTTGTGCCAATCAGTGTTGCTTTTGAAAACAAAATGACATAAACGGCCACCAGTCACAGTTCTGCATGAGCACTGAGAATAACTGTAAAAGAACCCTAGTAGGACTCATATTTGCACACACCAAAGGAGCTGAGAAATGTGCTATTGTTGTTAGTGTGTGTGACTCACCTCAACAGAATGCTTTACTAGAATTATACTGCTGTGTGAATTCAAGTGGATAGGAAGTGGAACACCAATACGCACATTGAGATACATGCCTCTGTGTCTTATGATATTTCCTATGATAACATTGTATGAGTCAGGCCTCGAACACCAATTCCCATTGTTCAGCGGGACAAAATAGACAGGAGACATAGCTGAAAACTCCCCAATGTGCAAACCTTGAAAACATTTCAGCTCATTTATCCCGGTGACTCAAGAGGCTAAAGAGCCTTAGTAACTCATACTGTATTTCACTGTGGTGTCACTGATGGTCCACTGTATGACAATTATTGTTTAGTTAATCCCACCTGTTTTCCTCTGGGTTTGCCAGTTGTTTGCCACTGAAGAAGAAAACAAAAATGTATAAAAAAATAAAATAAATGAAGGAAGCCTATCAAGGTCACTCTGATATTGTCTTACAGAATTGGGAATGCAACTGCTGGATGTCGTAGTTTATTATTAGGAACATCTACAGAGGTTACTCAACAACATGTTGTTGTTCAAAAAAATGTCCAATGTGTGAACCTCACAGCAGCATTCTTTGGGGTCAGATCAGTCTCAATATTAATGAATGCTCACAGAAGGATTCACAAATGTATTTTGTTATTTATATATAAATGACTCTTTCCACGAAAATATTCTTTTAATGCACACAAAAATAGTTATCGTTGTATATAAATAAATAAAAAAATCCACATATAAAAAATAAGGTTCACAAATATATTTCTGATGCACACACAAATATTTTCTTGTTTTAAATAAATGTAATAGAAATTCACAAATATATGTATGTACAATTATTTGCAATTTTCATCAAAAACACATTTGGATGTTGTTACATTTATATACAAACTGTTGAACCTGCATTTACAAACAGCTTGTCATGTGTGAACTTCACTGCATCTGTGTGTGGGGTTTTATGAGACTCCCCTGATGTGCACCGATCCATAAATTCAACAGGTAATATATGTAGCCAATCAGATGGCTCCCTCCTTTTCAGCCAATCACATGAGCGAGCCACCATGAGGGTATGCAGTGAAGTTCACACATCACCAGCAGTTTGTAAATGCAGGTTCAACAGTTTGTATATAAATGTTTTTGATGAACTACTTTTAAATACATATATATTGTGAATTTCTATTACGTTTATTTAAAACAAGAAATATTTGTGTGTGCGTCAGAAAGATATTTGTAAAGCTTATTTTTTTTTATACATGGATATTTTTTTACATTTATATACAACGATAACTATTTTTGCGGAGAGTCATTTATATATAAATAGCAAAATACATTTGTGAATCCTTCTGTGTGCATTTATTAATATTAAGACTGATCTGACTCCATAGCATTCATACTTAGCCAGGAAATGACTCAAATAAATATGAAATATCATAGAAATGTCAAAATACGCTGGAGCAGGGGCTTTAAGCATGTTCTTCATCTCAGAGGGACGTGGCTGTTGATTCACTCTCACAAGTTAGGTGTATATACACATTTGCTCCCACGTGGTCGTATAATACAGATGTGCATTCAACCTGAGCCTGTTTGTTTATATACAGTACACAGAGAAGTTGAACTTATGTCTCTGAGGGGCCACAGGATGTGTTTGCTGGTCGTAAAGGCAGCAGGTGTTTTTTTCTGGCATTGTCTCTCTCTCTGTCTCACACACACACACACACACACACGCACGCACACACACGCACACACACACACACACACACACACACACACACACGCACACACACACACAGAGCAGGTGCTGTTTGTCAGTGCGTATTCTTCGTAATGGTCCCAATGTCACTCATTGTGTCGAACAGGACAAAACACTGACAACAGCATTCCTTACATGTACAAATACACACACTCACACAAACAGAATAAATTTACTGCGTCTCCACTGTGACATCTCCATATGTCAGAGAAAATTCCTCAAATTCCTGGATTTCTTTTCCCGTCAGTGTGTCACTTCCACGCTTCCTCCTGTGTGTGACAAGTTTCAGCTGTTTATGATCTTATCTTTAAAGGAAAAAGACACTCTAAAATGCCTTAAAAGGACAAGACCAACATTACTGCCCTACTACAGTTTCAAAACGCTATATTTTATACATTTTCACATTACATACACTTTCTGCCTCTCTGATGTCTGTTTAAGAGTTTTTATGCACAATAAAAGCTTTCATTCCCAATGTTTACTTGAACTTTAAAACAAGGGGAAATTACTGTTAATGTGTTGTTTCACTCACAGGGAATGAGTCCTTACCCCAAGTGAAGGAGTTCAAGTACCTTGGGGTCTTGTTTGCGAGTGAGGGTCGACACGATCTGTCTGCAAGACAACATTTCAACTTTTAATAAAAAAAATAATACCTCTCATATATTCCTCTCATTTTGAACACTGTGCTAGCAACACACTCAGGTCAGAGTGTACATTTCAAACCAACATGTGATGTAACTTAAAGGATAATGCTGGCGATATTCTATATATACTGGGGAAAAAAAGTTTGGAAACTTGTGTTTGGTGGATTATTTCTCTGTTGTTACAATGCTAATTGACATTGTATTTTACATCATTGGAAAGCCCGTTTATTTACCTTCACAATGATGTCCAACTTGTAAGGATCATGGATTTGTGGGATGAGCAGCACAGCTGATTATGTGGGTAGCGCCCAAGAAAAATTTGCCAAAATGCTCTGCCAATGGGAAACAGTGTATTCTCCTGTTGGTATTGACTCTTGTTTTGAGTTGTTTGGTGGATTGGATGATTGAACTCTCTATCAGTAACAAGGAACAAACAAGACATATTGGCAATTTTACACTTTATTCATTTAATACACCGTCAGGAGCCTCAGTAGCGGGTGGAAGATCCATACGCAGCCACAACAGAGATGCATTGAGATGGCCTTCAATGATGACAAGCCTTGTTTTGCCAGTGAGGGAGATGTCGCCCCTCACCATGACACTGCCCCAACCAAAAGCTGTTACTCCATCGGTGCAACAATCAGCATAGCGTTCTCCGCGTTGTCTCCATACTTTGACCCTGCCATCCAACTTTCCGAAACAGAACCTGGACTCATCACTGAACATGACATTCCCCCACATGTTCAGGTTCCATTGTCTGTGTTGTCGACACCAGCGCAAACGGGACTGACGGTGAAGGGCAGTCATTACAGGCTTCCTGGTAGCCTTATGAGAATACACTGTTTACCATTGGCAGAGCATTTTGGCAAATTTTTCTTGGGCGCTACCCACATAATCAGTTGTGCTGCTCATCCCACAAATGCATGATCCTTACAAGTTGGACATCATTGTGAAGGTAAATAAACAGTCTTTCCAACCATGTAAAATACAATGCCAATTAGCATTGTCACAACAGAGAAATAATGGACCAAACACAAGTTTCCAAACTTTTTTTTCCCAGTTTATTTTCATTCGTACTGTCAACAAATCCCATGTAAAGAGCAATACCAACAATGTGTTAGTCTGTCTCAAAACTTTCTGACATCCTTATCCTGTCCATCCCAATCCCTTCATCAAACAATACTCAAACAGGAGAAAGTAGCGCTTTTGTTTTGGGACTATTTTCCGTGGCGGATTAATCCACATTTGTTTCAGTTTGTTTGGGACTGGAGCCATGGTAGAGAGAAAAAGAAAGCGCTCAACAGCATGGCGCTACTAAACCTGAGGGGGTGCACCCTATTCTCCCTGATAAAGCGACACTGTGAACAACAAATCTGTGTTGAAATCAGCAGGAGGAGAATTAGTAACGTTAGCTGTTAGCAGCCGGTGGGCAGCATAGTCCTGACTGGCTAAATACCGGAGATACGAACATTAACGGAGGTGCCATCGAGTTATTGTTATGAGGCGTTCAAAGTCGGCTCAGGAAAAATGACTATTGGGCGAAGGTAAATTACAACGTTATCATGATGTGTTGAAATGTAATCTCGTAAAGTGAAGTTTTGGTCGAGAAACTTGAATAAATCCAGTTGTTTGAAGGAGATTTTTTCACATCAATACAAGAACTATTACTACCCAAAACAGTCAGTCCTGTAGGGTTCAAAAACTTCTGCATATAATGTAATTTTCTTAATAATATGCTGTTTGGAGTGATTTTCAGTATAATAAATGCTGAAAAATAGGTGCACAGTATGTTATGTCTATAAATTAATCTAGTGATAAAATAGAGGTTACGTCTGACAGAATTTGTTTGGCCCCCGGCAACAATCTGGGTGTCTCATGTGGTCCCCCCCAGGAAAAATAATTGCCCACCCCTGGTCATAATGGTGGTACTTGGAGAGTCAAATATTTTCTGAGGTGGTACGTGGTGTAAAAAGTTTAAGAACCACTGCTCTAGTGAGTATTTGGGGCAGCAGGACGGTGTACGAGGGATTGAGTCAAAATTAATTACAGTGTGTGTGTTCATGGTGCAACGGTGTGACTCACTGATGTGTATTTAATAGTTGTTGGACAATAATAGAGCTCTATGGCACAAATGAAGAAGATGTATCAGGCTAGGCCCTAGAATTATGTATTCCTTATACTAAAGCACAAGTTCTAATAAATTCAACTTGTCTCAAACGGAAGTTCTCTGCGGAATGTTTTTTGATTTCAATGACCTCAGGCAGCCTTAGTGGGGCTTTAGATGTTTTTTTACATACATACATATGAGGTTGACTTAAAACAGGACTTTGGTGTTCGCAGATTCACAGGCTTCATGTTAAAGTATCAATGATTATTCCTGATTGAACCTGCTACTACTGGGACTGTTGGTGGCCTCCTCCTCCTTCTGAGGGTGTTTGACCCAGAAAGACTAAAGACCAAGGGTTTATGTGTGTGAATGGTTAGGCTGGTTTCTCACACAGGATTACTCTGATAGGACCTTGCGAACAGGCCACGGAAGAAGCCTGAAAAACACATGCACATGCAGTGTGTGCGTGTTTGTAGTTTATCATTATGTCCTTAAAGCTGAAGTAGGCGAAATTGGAGCAAATATGATTAAAAAAAGTTATTTTTATAAAACTGTCACTATATTGTGACAGTAGTACATGAAACAGGTAACCTGAAATAAATCATGTTTCTCTGTGTCCTCCGGTGCTCCTAACAGCATCTGCAAGATTTCACAGACCGGAGGAAAACAAGCAGTAAGAGCGGATCTGAGGTCTGCTGTCCATCTGCCGTCTATGAGAGCCAGCTGTCAATCACTCGCGAACTCCGACCAAACGGTCAAACTAGGCAGCGCTGATCAAATATGAATCAATTTTATTTTACGTTAATGCCTATTTCTCTCCTCAAATGTTTTCAAAATCATCTTGTAGTGTACTGTTTAGCTGTAAAATGAGAAAGTTTGTGACGCGGCAGCCATGTTGAGATCTGCTGAAGGAATGCCAAGTTCCGGTCACATGACCGGAGCACAGCCAATAGGAACGCTCTCTCTCTCTGAAATGACCTGTGATTGGTCAAAGTCTCCCGTCACTAGGCTAGATTTTCTAAAGCCTGAAAACAGAGCCATGAGGAGGTGCAGAAGTCTAGTTTTCTCTCAGAACACTTGAATTACAATATGCTGAAAGGTTATTGTGGAAAATTTTGCCCAATGATGCCAAAAATAGACTGCCTACTGAAGCTTTAAGGGACTCACAAGAGACCCATCAGTTCATTTCAAGATCCTTTTCTTGTGTAAGCCCTCCACATTTACATCAGTGTGTGACATTAACCAACTGATGGTGAAATCCTTCCTGAGAGCAGGACATTGCAAAAACATTTCAACTTTTCTCTTACATCATTTAAATAACCTTTGGGTCCCATATTTTATGTGTTTCAGGATCACACACACGCACGCACGCACGCACGCACGCACGCACGCACTCACGCACACACACACACACACACACACACACACACACACACACACACACACACACGAACACACACACACACACACAAACTTCAAATCCCCCCCACTACTCTGTCTGGTATTCCTGTGTTGATCAGTCAGTGAAGGAAGTTTACGTTAAAGCAGGGGGAGGCAGTTTATTTTTGCCGTCATTGGGCAAGAATCCAATAATAACCTTTCAGCATATCTCTGAAACGCTTCGCT
This sequence comes from Adelosebastes latens, assembly GCA_916700685.1. Taxonomy (NCBI): domain Eukaryota; kingdom Metazoa; phylum Chordata; class Actinopteri; order Perciformes; family Sebastidae; genus Adelosebastes; species Adelosebastes latens. Next base: position 6,577 of record CAKAKR010043725.1, on the reverse strand, counting down.
GATATTGTCAGACTCTTTTTTAATAAGTTTGTTTTCCTTTTTTTGTGTTGCTTTGCAGTACATCAGTTGTTGCCAGTGCTGGAGCAGCAACTTTTCCTTCAGGATGTTCCACCGTTGAATCAGGCTTTCACCGAAGAGACGTGCACACGCATCTGTATTTCTAGACAGGAGCGCTCGCTCTCTCTCTGAAATGACCTGTGATTGGTCAAAGTCTCCCGTCACGGGCTAGATTTTTTAAAGCCTGAAAACAGAGCCATGAGGAGGTGCAGAAGTCTAGTTTAACAAGGTATAACAAGTTTGAGTATAAACATTGGAACATATTTTTGTTACATTTCTGACCGTGAAAACATGACGCTCGTTACGTCTGACCAAGCTAAAGCGAAGCAATTATTTTCATATCAGCTCAAATTCCACAGACGTCTGTGAGCAAAAGCATAGCATTCTAATTAGGGAACACACACACACACACTCTCAGTTCGTACAACCTTGACCTGCTGTTTGTGGGGGGTCTGAGCTATTAGCCTTTGGATGTACTGTGTGTATGTGTGCGTGTGTGCACAATTAATTGCCTAACCCAGAGGTCAATGTTGAGCCAAGGATTTGTTGTTTATGTAACTGAGAGCTGGAAAGAAGCAGGGAGAGGGAACAACACGAGCTAAACTTCCTACAGCAACATACAAACTACACTAATTCGCCTTCATCTAATATGTGATATTGTCTGACAAATCATTACTTTAAGACAATATAAAGTGATATTTTTCTTCTGACACTTCTGACAAAAAAAAAACTGTAGACAATCGTTCCAAAACATTCAAATATCATGTTCTTAGTGTATTAGAGGGGTACTCCAATGATTTAGTATTGCACTGCCATAAAGTTGGGCAACATATTCTCATACAGCGTATGTTTGTATGATAACTTACAAAAACTTATTTTGTTATTTTTTTCGTGTGTTTTCCTACAAAAGTCCAGCAACGTGAGCAATCAGTGCACCTGTGCAACAAAAGGCAACAAAACTACTACAAAGGATCATGGTTAAATTATCATGGGTTTAACTATGGAAGTGGCGTTACTTAAAGTGGCGGTAGGCAGTATATTTTTGGCGTCATTGGGCAAAAATGTCCATAATAACCTTTCAGCATATTGTAATTCAAGTGTTCTGAGAGAAAACTAGACTTCTGCACCTCCTCATGGCTCTGTTTTCAGGCTTTAATAAATCTAGCCTGTGACAGGAGACTTTGACCAATTACAGGTCATTTCAGAGAGAGAGAGAGCGTTCCTATTGACTGTGCTATTTAAGTACGGAAGTTCCGTGACAAATAAATCAACGTTGACTTCTGGTTTCACACGGGACATGTTCAGCGGCCTCCGGGGTGACAGTCCAGCATTCTAATTGGATTTGAAATGATTATGAAGGTTATAGACGAATTGTAGTGCATTACTTTTTTTAGGTATAGCTACAAACAGAGTATGAGAACTGCCTGAGTTGGGGGACTCAAAGGAAACAAGTTTTTATAAAAAAGAATGGTGAAAATAGATGCGGCAGAGGCCAAGACATCCTGATTTTTTCCCCCCTAATATGGGTCAAGCTCTAAAAACACTGGATCCTATAATTCCCACAATGCAACCAATATCATATAGTTTTGTGAGATCCTCCCTGATGACATGACCAGGGTTGTTTTCTCAGACTTAACATAGCAGTGACATGAATTGCACTCATTAGCCCTATTTGCACGGGACTATTACCTGGGAACCTCTAGTAATTTTTAATAATTGCAGAGGTCGTCTGTGATCTTGATCCCGTGTGAATCTGCCATGTCCGTAATTTGTGAAGTAAAAATTCTACCACAAATTACCTGCCATATTTCGCTAAACACAGAGGTTGTGTGATAATATGTCCTCTGGTAATACTAGTCCCGTGCGAAACAGGGCTATTGACCCAAAGAAGTCAAAAAGCACACCCCTTTTTCTCAGAGTCATACTTCAGTGAAATCAGAACACACAGACATCATACACAGGCCTGTCAACAAATATTTGAATATATATTCGAATAGTAAAACAAACTATTAATTAATAAAATGATATATATATATATATATATATAAATTAATATTAGATTGTGAAAAAAGCAGCACTGCCGCGGCTGTCGACCTCGCGCTGTAGTGTTGAAATAGAGGTCGACCGCTCTGATAGGACGTTTTACAAACTAACGTTATCGGTGGAACTGGCCGATGGCTGCGCAGCCGCCACCGGTCACACGGGGTCGTACATCACCGTTTACCATTCAGTGAGATTGTCTTAAAAGTGC
>CAKAKR010043721.1:3962-30140 GCA_916700685.1 Adelosebastes latens | reverse complement strand
TTCAAAAAACGTCAGTATAGCATGTCGAAAAAAAGTCAGTGTAGTATGTCGAAAAAAAGTTATAGTATAGTATGTAGAAAAAAAGTCCTAGTATCGTATGTTGAAAAAAAAGTCATAGTACAGTACGGTATGTCGGAAAAAAAGTCCTAGTATTTTATGTTGAAAAAAGTCCTAGTATTGTATGTCAAAAAAGTCCTAGTAGAGTATGTCGAAAAAAGTCATAGTATAGTATGTCGAAAAAAAAGTCAGAGTTTTGTATGTAAAAAAAAAGTCATAGTATTGTAGGTAGAAAAAAGTGATAGTATAGTATGTTGAAAAAAAAGGTCATAGTATTGCATGTCGAAAAAAAGTCATAGTATTGTATGTTGAAAACTTTTTTCCCACATACTATACCATGACTTTTTTTCCACATACTATACATACTGTCTTTTCTTCTTACAGAGGGATTAATTAGTCACCATTCAAGCAAATATAACCAGACTGACAACAGGTTTTAAAAAAACAATGTTTATCACGTTGATACTGATCAGTACCCATGACATTGCACAATACAAAGGCATGAAAAAAAAGTAACACTAAAATAGGTATTGCATCTTCCAAAAGCTAATTTTCCATTCATAAATGCTTCTTGCGATTTCAGTTCACTGCAGTTTCTTACAACAGAATCACAGAGTTTTTTTCTAAATAGCCAGAAATCATTTCTAAAAATCGATGAGCGTGATGTGACACGAAAAATAACAATCAGCAGACATTCTGTGGTTGTGAGAAGTATTAGTATTCGTTTTTGTACAGTACAACATCGAAGGCCAAGAGTTCTCCGTAGACTCGGGTGAGGAGACGGTCCTGCTGTGGTCATGTGACCTTTGAAACGTGCCGAGGCCCAACACAGACGGTGAGATGGGTGAGACGATGTACATGATTTTCTGTTCCACTTCACCTCTGCTCCTGTTCCGAGACATGAGAATGTATTGTGTTAGTTCAAATCAAAGCAGAGTTCCCACTGTGACACAGATATTCATCCATGGACAGTATTTGTGTGGTTTGTTCATGCTTTCAGTCTGCCGCACACTAACCACTCTGACAATTAAAGGAAGAGTTTATGAAAGTTCAATGACATCTATACCACTGTACGCTTAATATGAAGATAGAGCTAGCATAAAGACGAAACAGCTAGCTTGGCTCTGTCCAGAGGTGACACAATCCTCCTACCAGCATCTCTAAAGCTGACTGGTTACCAGGTTACATCTTGCTTGTGTAAAAAAACAATAATTCCCTGTTTCAAGGGCTTTAAGTGAATTAGTCCCGCACATGAGATGGCGTAATGACGGCTGGCTCCAGCTACATGTTTAGCGTACAGACTTGACAGAGCTCTAGATCTTCTCACCTAACTCTCCACAAAAAAGGAATCAACATATTTCGTGGGGAATGTGAGGATTTGCTGATTTCTATCGTTGTAAACTACTACAACTGTTGGTCAGACAAAACATTTCAAGATGTCACCTTGAGCTTTGGGAAATTGTGAAGTGTGTTTTTCACGGTTTTCAAACATTGTTTTAGTTTATTATTAATTGATTGCTCACAAAAATAATAGTATGTCAAACTACACTATGTTGGAAAAAAAGTCATAGGTATAGTATGTCGAAAAAAAATGTCATAGTGTGGTATGTCCAAAAAAAGTCATTGTATAGCATGTCGAAAACAAATAATAGTATAGTATGTTGAAAAAAAGTCATAGTATTGTATGTCTAAGAAAAGTCATAGTATTGTATGTGGGAAAAAAGTCTTAGTATTGTATGTCTAAGAAAAGTCATAGTATTGTATGTGGGAAAAAAGTCATAGTATTGCATGTCGAAAAAAAGTCATAGCATAGTATGTTGAAAAAAAGTCATAGTATAGTTCATTGAGAAAAAAGTCATAGTATAGTAGGTTGAACACCACATACTACACCTTCATAGGTGTAATTTCTCCTCCCTAAAAGGGTGCAACAAAGCTATTAGGACAGTGTGATCAGGTAGTGGTGAAGTATTCAGATCCTTACAGGTAGAAATACCACATTGTACTCTATTACAACTAGTAAGAAGTCCTGTTTTGAAAGTGTGATAAGTATTAGCAGCAATATATATTTAAAGTATCAAAAGTGAAAGTAATCAATGCAGAAAACAATTCACTGAATATTTATATTATATCATTAGATTATTCGCTGATGCATTAATATGTAAGTCATTTTATTGTTGGAGCTGGTTTGAATTGTTTTGTATACTTTTAGATAGTTTCATCTGTAATGTGTGTGTGTGTGTTTTATATATGAAATCTTAATTAGTAAAGTATGAATGTAGTGGAGGAGTTGTACCTGTGTGCTGTGGTTACGGCCCCCCCCGCTGCTCCTAACTGGGGTTGGGTCTCTCTGCAGCCTTCTGAATCTGAATGGAGGAACAACATACAGACAGACAGACAGACGTTACACAGTGTGGTTTCAGGATGAAGTAAGGAAATACCACTATATGCTACTTGAATCACCAAGAAGATGCCCACAGTCAGCGGACACACTGACCTTTACATATTTATTTCCTTTCCCCTCATTCAATGATCAAAGAGGCTGAATGTCTTGATAAAAAAAGGCATTAATAGCAAATCAAAAGCAGACACACTCTTCCTAAAACATGTAAAAGGTAGATGCAGGATCTTCTGTCCACCAGAGGAGGGCATCAGTGCTCTTCAGCCAACATCAGGCTCTTGAACCGAGGAACAACAAGGCAACACAAAGAAGACTAACAAACAAAATAACCACTAAAAGACCAAAAAACATGAAGACAATCATGAAGCTGAGACCAGAAAACGACAGCAGGCTGCATCATATGGCGAGAAACTAAAGTCAAAAACAAGAGGAGATGAATAAATGTGAGCAGATGGAAATCTGTAACGAGATCTTCCACTGAGTTGCAGATGGTTTAACTCAAATCAGACACTTAAAAAAGGCTGAATTTGAAAAACAAAATGAGAAAAAAAGAAAACGCTCAACAACAGGCAGAAATGTTACTGTACCTGTGATTGTTCTTTTAGGAAATCTGGTAGCTGAAATTCACCTTTAAAGACCTGGAAAAACAAAGGACTAGGTTTAGAGCTCCACAAATTCATTCTATTTGATTGCATCATCTTGATTACTATTGTGAAGATTTACTGGATCATTCATTCACTTTTAATAAGAATTAAATCACTTAATAAATGAGATTAAGGGCATCATTCTACATGAACAAGAGCATGGCTGTCGCTGCTTCGTATCCATGCTGAGCGGACAGATGAAATCCACCTCTATGTGTATCTGACTCGCGGTGTTCTGCTGTGACGGCGCGTCATGCGAGGTGAACATTTGCAACATAAAAAGGTGGACGCTGCTGGACGCATGCCAGGAATCTCATGCTCTGCTCCTGGTGTCATATAGTTCCCCCCCCCCCCTGGCCAGACTGAGAGGTGAAAAGAGACAGAGCAGTAGAAGAGATGAATGGGGGGTCGGGGAGATCACTGTGCAAGGAGAGAAGTTTCTGTGCATGTATGTTCCAGGAAAACGAACTCTGGCTCTCCCTCTCTTGTTGGCTTCAGCCACACAGTCAACAGATAAATGGACTACTCCAGGATCCTAAAGGATTATACTAACGGGTTACTTATTTCCAAAACTTACAACATCAACACAGGAAGTCCCCCTCCTTCATGTGGAATGGAAACAACAACAGCATAGCACAAGGTCTTGCTGTCAGCTGGAGATAATGAAGAATGTGGAGAAAAGGTTGGGCTATGACTAACGCCAGTGTGTGATGATGGATAGAAGCTGAATATCAGAGGAATTTAACAGATAAAGACAGGAAACAGGAGGAGACGGCAGTAGGGGTGGTTAGTGTGTGTGTGTGTGTGTGTGTGTGTGTACATATTTATATTTTGTTATCTGTTTTGCATGCTGAGTGTTTTAGTTTTGTGGTTTCCCACAGCCTTTTTTTGCCTTTGCAGTGCAGCCGTTGCTTTGACTTCCCTTCTGTGTCACCATTAACCTCAACTGAACCCAAAACATCTGAGACAACCAAAGGCTAACAGAGGATTTTGGCAGAACACAAGGGCAAAGATCAACTAAACTAAGAAAATACAGAATTTGTATACTGTTTTTGGTGAATAACGGGTTCCCATAACAGAGCCAAGAGACAAAACATATCCAGTGTTTGGATTTAATTCAACCAGATAAATCTTTCATTTAACCTGTGCTGGACCTCCACAGTGTGGGATGAGTGGGTCAAAAGTCCTGTGCCCCCCCCTAACCCCCCTCAGCAGCTTCAGAGATTAAAACTTTCGCAAAACAACAAAAAACTAATTCCTTAATCCCCCTGCGTGCCTTCATGCATGCTTGCGTGTTTGCCTGAAGTGAACACAGGGCCAGAAACTGAATGAAATCTGAAATTACTTCCAACACCAGAGACAGAGAGGCGAGCGCATGTTTCTGATTTCCTCCTAGGTGCCATTTTGCAGCTTTCGTCCTCAGCGTGCGGAGGCTCCGCGCCAGACTGCTCCGAGCCTGTCCAAACCTTCTGCTCAGACAGGAAGAGAGGAGAAGTGGAGCAGAATGCCCTCTGGTAGTTCACTGGGTCACCGCTCGGGGTACAAAATCCAAGTGGTGTATGATTAGGAAATGTACCAAAAAGAGCTGAGCGGTCTGCTTTGCACGCTCCAGATCAATCTGTGTCCTTCAGAGGGAGGACAGACAGAGATGAAGGGCTGCCTCTAGGAAAGGACAGACTTGGGATCACAGCAGTAACATGAAGCCAGCCTGCTCTCGTCCAGCAGACTCTTGACCTCTGAAGGATCTGCTGAAATGCTCATGAAAGGAGGAATATTCATACGGTGGAAGCTTTACAGCCTCTTTTATTGAGTCAGATAAAAAAAAGTGGAAATACTGCCCAGCATGATCAAATGGACCTCTGCCTGCCAATCCAGAGCTTAGTCCATTCCAGTCTCAGCTGACTGACTAATGATCCTGTGCTGCCTTCCTGTCATTATCACAGTGTTAATGACCACAAACTGACCTCCTCTAAACTAATAACAAGGCATCTCTAGGTCTGTCATGATAATTACGTTATCGACTTATCGTACGATATATAGAGACATGACCACAATAATGTTTACGTTATCGACTTATCGTACAATATACGGACATGACCATAATAATGTTTACGTTATCAACTTATTGTACAATATACGGACATGACCATAATAATGTTTACGTTATCGACTTATCGTACAATATACGGACATGACCATAATAATGTTTACGTTATCAACTTATTGTACGATATATGGACATGACCTCGATCATTTTTACGTTATCGACTTATTGTACGATATTCAGACATGACCACAATATGTTTACGATATTGACTAATGGTACGATACATGGACTCGACCTCGATCATTTTTACATTATCAACTTATCGTGCGATATACGGACATGACCTCGATAATTTGTACGTTATCGACTTATCGTGCGATATACGGACATGACCTCGATAATTTGTACGTTATCGACTTATCATACGATATATGGACATGACCCCCTTTACTCTGAATCTTATGCTACGGAAAAAGCTAGTACTGTAAGTAGACCTTGTGTCAAGTTGTTTTGTCAAATCTATTATTTTTGATTATTCGATCAGTCCATGAAATGTGAAAACTAAAACCACTAAAACTCCAAACTGCATCACAGTTTTTTCAGAAAACCCACAATAAAATGCTCTAACAGCCGTAGAGAATATTCCAACCCCCAACACTAACCACTAAAGTTTAAAGATCAAAATTCACAAGACTACTCTGTAGGTGAGTCGAAACCCTGGCAACCTACCACAGCATGCCTCAGCAGAGCCCAGTCAGGGAGGGACCAGCTCAGTCGGGTCAGCCAAGGTGCCTGCTGGTACAAGCAGCAGGTCAGTCTAGCGTGGAAGTGCCAAAGCAAACCCTGCAGTGGTTCGGCCTCAGTATTATGGCTGGAGCTCCGTGTGACTAAGCCCCGGTCCCGAGAGGTTTGATGTGGTAACGGCCCAGTGCGTTTGAAAAGCTGCCAGTGTCGAGCCCCGATCGGCAGGGGAGAATGTTTCAGCTGCACAGCGGTCTACTTCCACCCTCTCTGGGTGGAAGGTTTCCAGGGACATTGTTACCTCAAACAAAATGCTTCTATCTGAACTGAACACTGACTCTCTTCAGGAGACTGGGAGTTTGGAAGCATGCTCTGCTGTTTGTGGAGGCAGGGGGCTGGAATAAGCTTTAAAAACAGAATTCCTCATCTCAGATTGACAAAGAGTTTGTTGATACAAAGTATTTATAATTTATTTGAGAGAGGATGTTTGATGATTTCCTAATCTCCTTGTGGCAGATTTAATACAAACACAATCAAACTGTTTCAACTCGTTGGACTAGGGTTGGGCGCTATTGAAATTTCCCTATTGACGATATTGCTTTAAGAAAAAAGACAATATACGATATTATCGTCCAAAAAAATCTGAAGAGAGACGCACATAGATATAAATATCTATGGACTGGAGACACATACATTGCAATACATAAGTGGCCACAATGTATAGACAGTTAGTGCTATTTTACACAAAGACCAGAGGCCCTGTTCAGACCTGGTATTAAGATGGAGAGAGAGCAAGCGGGCCGTCGGGAGGGAGGGTGTCAGCTCCGCGCAAAGCAGCGGAACAAACACACCTGCACAAACACAAATCTTCAAGCAATACCGAGTCTTAATCAGGTATTGATAACTGGACTGACGATACAGGACCTTTTGGGGACCTAAAGGCAGCCACACCATTTCCTACGTGTCCAAAGGACAAGGTGTCTTTTGTATCTTTGTAGTTTTGACACAATGAATCGTACAAATGGGGATAACAGTGCAAACTTTAGAACAGCTTCTCCTCATTCATGGAGTTACACTCGGTTGTACACGCTAAATATAATGGAAGTAGCTTTGATAGAGAAGTTCAAACCCTGCCTCATTTAAAACCTCAACACCTGGCCAATTGCTGAAAGTTACAAAAATAGTCAGATCTCCAGGTTTCAGACGCTGTTAGACGATCCAAAATGATCCCAAAAAAACCCCACTTTGATTAAGCATACTGAGGCCTTAAGCCTCATATGTGCAGCTACAGAAGAACCATTTGACCCCAGCCATACGATACGTGACTGATTGTATGATAGGACCATGGTACTGTAAGTTCAGAAAGATCCTAAAAACACAAATCAAAAAAGAAAGTCCTGAATAAGATATCTTGATCTGAGTTTAAGGAGTAAGACGCATGGATCAATAAACACTTCATGCGAGGTCCTCATTAATAAATCTGTTAGCCACTTTCTTCTTTCCCTGCTCATCCAGCTGATGGTTTCATGAATATGATCTAAGAGCCAAAGAGCTCCACGATGGCTGAGAACTGACGAAGGCCCTGGATCGATATGATATGATTAGCCTGCACATCATTAACTTGTCCTCGCATCAATATGAAGGAAAAGGTCCAGCCGCAGACCCGAAGCACAACGTGCTGGACGAGGAACTCTACAGTAGTACTGACATCCGTTTCTCATCTCTCCACTAACTCATTATTGTTACTGTGGAGAAACTGAGAACTTATTGATTCCAATATCCATTTCTCACCAGGGATCAGAACAACTGCAAAGCCACTTAAAAGCTATTGATTGTGGCTTCAAGAGCCAGGCCCGACGGGCCTCATTTACAGCGAGCTGGAACACCCTCTACTGAGCTGCAGTCAGAGAGGAGGAGGCACAGATCCAGGTGTTTTCATTTTAACAGTCATTAGTGGAGGGTACATGCAATTTGTTCTTGTATCATTTTCTTAGCTCCAATTCAGTGATAGAGTTCTAAAACTGAGGCTGGTACCTGCATCTATTAGACGTGACCCCGCTCCACCCGACTTGTACTGGCGTATTGAGACCTGGCCTCTTCCCCACATTTGTCATATGTCTATACATGAGTCCCTGGAACCTTTCTGGGTTAAATCAATATAAACACAGTGGATTACCTTTAAGACTGGTCTTCACTCACAGTAACACACAAACAAAGCACCATTAAGATAAGCCTGCTCTCAACAGGTCAAGCTTCCTTAATCAACCAGATCTCTCCGTCTCCACAATACAAACATTCGGTTCAACGGCTGCTTCCAAACCACTTCTCCGCCGAGCAGCTCGACACGGCTGCATATTCTGTGGTGAAATCAGGGCTGAAGAAGTGATGAGACAGACGGTAAATATTTGGATGGGGCTGGGTGAAAATTCAAGACAGCAGAGAGAGCATTTCCACATGTGGCTTCATCATACAGTGGTTTGGTTTCAGGGCTGGTTGCCAGATGTCTTATGCAATGCAGCAGAGCATTTTGGGGGGGCGGGGTGCTTCCATACTAATGGAGTGTGGTCTTGAATTGAGTAAGATCCTCAGTATTCAGAGAAAAATCCTCCTCCTAAAAATACCTTGTGCTTGAGTCATTCAGAGAAGTAGAGCCAAAATACCATGAATCCAACTTTTTGAGAGGGTTACCCTGATGGAGAATGATAAATCAATAGGCGAATGGTCCAATCTGTAGGTTGGTATGAAAACATCACCATCTCTTTTTACAACAGAGTCTGACAGTTATGTAATATTTCCCTGGAAATTCATCCAGGGACACAGACAGAAAAAAAACAGCAATACCCATACCTGTGTTTGGACATTTAATACAGAATCTAGCTTATGTATGCCACACACAGAGACATGGAAGCTCTTAGACAATTGTGGAAAATAGGGCTGGAAATCCATTGAACTTTTTTCAAACAACATTCCAGGTGGTACAGATACTGAGATAATATATTTTTTCTAATACCTATACTTAAGGGAATAAAAACACATCCTTACTAGATGCCCGAACCACCTCAGCTGGCTCCTTTCAACGCAAAGGACTAGCGGCTCTACTCCCGAGTCCCTCACGGATGACTGAGCCTCTCACCCTATCTCTAAGAGAGACGCCAGCCACCCTCCTGAGAAAACCCATTTCGACCGCTTGTACCCGCGATCTAGTTCTTTCGGTCATCGCCCAGTCCTCGAGACCATAGGTGAGAGTAGCAACGAAGATTGACCGGTAGATCGAGAGCTGTGCCTTCCGGCTCAGCTCTCTTTTTGTCACAACGGTGTGGTAAAGCGAATGCAATACCGCCCCCGCTGCTCCGATTCTCCAGCCAATCTCACGTTCCATTGTCCTCTCACTCGCGAACAAGACCCCGAGGTACTTGAACTCCTTCACTTGGGGTAAGGACTTCCCTACCCGGAGTAGGCAATCCATCGGTTTCCTGCTGAGAACCATGGTCTCAGATTTAGAGGTGCTGATCCTCATCCCAGCCACTTCACATACCGACCAGTCACAGACCGATGATGCCAACAGGACCACATCATCTGCAAAAAGCAGCGATGAGATCCTCAGCACAACGAACTCCAAACCCTTCTCCCCCCCGACTATGCCTCGATATCCTGTCCATGAATATCACAAACAGGATTGGTGACAAAGCGAGGCCCTGGCGGAAGTTAAACCCCACCAGAAACAAGTTCGACGTACTGCCGAGTCCCGACATTGAATTTATTGAAAGGAACCCGAACATTTTATTTCTACAAACCTTTTTTGTTCATTTGACAAAACAACTGAGTTTGAGTAAGTGACTGTGACCTTTAAAATTAAGAAATAGCACATTCATTCTATTACAAATGAAAAGTTTAGCTAATAAACAATAAAACACACCTCCCCTCAATTCAACACACTCCAGGGCTTCGCTGCTACAATCTTACGGCAGCTAATGTTAAAACTTTAGAGCACGGCTGTGTAACAGACATTACTGAGTCACTTTACTGCCTTTATGACTCTTCTCTGCTTGTGTTAGTTAAACAATATTCAAGCATGATCCCTAATGTTACCAAGCCACGTAAACTTTCGTACCACAGGCAGCCATACAAGAACTTTGTCAAAATAAAATAATTGTGACATTTATCTCTTTTATATTAACGATGGCTCAAATGAGTATGTGTAATGTGAAAGAGGTTGCTGCTCGTAGTGATGAGTCCACAGAGAATTACCACCCAACACAGCTTTTTAGAATATATGGATCATTGTTTCGCTTTTTCCAGCCTCAACTCTGCTCTCAATCTGGCTTCCAGCAGCAGGCTGCTGTTTGCACCAAAAACATCTGATAAACCGACTTAACAAAAATGTAGACAAAATGCAGATGCTGTGGCCTTTGACCAGATAACAAAGCTCTGTGAATGTTGTCCTCAAGCATTCAAACATGGATAAGCAAACGGACCTCAGACCCTACTCTGTATGCAGGAGCTCCAGCCCAGGAGGGCGAGCAAACAATAATACAAACCCTGCAGCTGACTCACACTAATAACATGCACATGTACAAAACATAAATCAGAGCAAATGAGCTTCGACACGCACATGTTGTCATCAAGACATGTAATTCTCTGGTGAGGAGAGTGTTAACTATTTCAGAGAGCAGAGGCGGAGGAGGAAACAGGGCACACACACACACACATGGATATTTACTGCATCCAAAATGTGTAAACAGGACCACAGGCACATCCGAACTCATTAACATGCTCAACATGGTGATAACACGGTTGGAACAGCTTGAGGATTTGATATCGCACAGGCACACTGACATATGGCGGCCTCGATAGAAAGCTGGTTACATCCAGTATGTAGGCTCACCTTTAAAGACATGTTTTTCTTTCTACTCGTCTTACAATGAGACTTTGTGGTTTTAGGAGCGGTTGACTTCAACACAATGGAGCTACTGATCAACAACAGCTGTCTGCAATGTCTCTGCGAACTCAAAATTCATGGGGCCTGATGCATAAAGCTCTATGTAGATTCACAACTAAATCTGTGTACACACATTTCAAATGGTTCAGTTCTGATCTCAATCATTAATTCGTGACACTGGGTACAAGTACATTTATGCACATCCTTAATCACCTGTTTGTATATTAATACTTAGAATGGCAAAGTTGTGATTTCACCAAGGTGGCAAGGTTTTCCACCAATAGTAGAGCAGATTTTTTTGCTCTAGAAAACTGTGTCTATGCATGGTCTGAAGTCTGCATGATCTGTGCACACACATTGCGTATGCATCTGGCCTGGTTATCACTCTTCTGTAAACACAACGCAGGTGCACTTATTGGAGATAAGCATTCTAGCATGGTAATGTAAGACAGCTTTGGAGTTGCTAGAAAAATATGTTTTTGACAGGATTTGGCAAGCATTTCCCCCTGCTTCCAGTCTTGGTGCTAAGCTAGGCTACGAATATTTCCTGAAATGTCAAACCAATAAGAACAACTTTTCACATCTTTCTATAATAAAGTCGAGCCTATTTCTGTGATATTTCTGTAGAGGCATGAACCTCGTCACCGTTCAAGCAAATCAACTGAAGACTTTACTTATGAAGAAAATCTAGAACAATTTAGATATACAAAACATCAATGGCAAATATCACGTTTTCATGTTTGTGCCTCAGAATGACAGAGTGAGCGCCATTTTTCACTTTTCAATGTTCAACAATCCGACTTTCACCAAAAGGAACATGTTGACACTAGGGATGTGCAGTCCAAGCAAAAATACTATTCAAAAATCACTGGCACGCGAACACAACGTCGGGGTGTGCTCGCGGCGGTGCGTGGGGTCTTCCCGGGGAGGGTGGTCAGGTGCAAACGGGCCTGGCCAGCCATTCGGAACCTTAAATTAAGTGATTTTGTTCTTCTTCTATATCTAAGTACACTGCAATGAATATATTGAATATTCAACATATTGAATATAAATGATGATAGAATATACTATACTTGAGTCATGTTGTTCAGAGGAAGCTATGACGACACTGGTAGCTTTGAATTAAAAGGCCAACGTATTATAATGTGAGTATGAACAGTAAACTCCATCAACCACACAAGAACAAGTTACTTCCACTTTAAAGTTGAATCAATCTTACGAGGAGCATTTGAAGAGGTATTTTGCCACTCTGCCACCTTGTCTGTACTTTCCATCTGTTTGTGGTCAGACACATTTTTCCAACGAAAACAGCAAGAAGTTCCATCTCCCCTCACAACTTACGCTCCGAATGTTTTCCGTTGGAGTCACAACGGTCTTGACAACATGACGAATTGCACCAAATTCATTCTCTCTTTGCGTCCTCGCTCCCCCCCCTTTCGGTTCCCCTCAAACAAATGGAAAAGCAATCCAAATACTTCAGGAAAGTATATTGGCTAAAACTCTAAACTGGGTTAAAGACAAACCCACCAAGCACTATCGGAAAGGTTCTCAACTATTCCACAAAGAGAAAATCAAACCACACAACCCACTGAGCCACATCTGGTATAAAGTCGTCACTTTGAGAACATCAGTCAAGCTCACATTACTGGACAACTTTTACACCAGAAATTAGGAATGAAATGAAAAATACCTATTCTTATTTAAAATACAGTCAACCATCTGCCTTGGATGTTTAGGTTTCACTGAGTGTGCAGATTCCATCCCTTGGGTGTTGTAATTGTGCTGATGTACAGTATAAGTCACTGCTTTATGTGGCCAGTGGGACACTTCCTGTTAGAGTGGCGAGCGGCAGGAAATAGTGTGGATGCTTGGCTGAAACATCTCTGCTGCATGATGAATGGCAGGCTAAGAGAAGGGCCTTCTAAACACACGTATGGCACAAACACTGATGACAGAGATAACTGTCTTCAGTTACTGTGACTTACGCCATGACACTGATGCAATTCAGTTGAGACAGAGTAATACTAGCTTGAACTAGAACACAGACCTACTCATTAGTGCAGTCTCAATCATACTTTGTGTATTTGTATGTGTGAGTGCATATGAGTTAATAGACCGTGAAAATGGAAAGCGGGGCTAACAACTGCTTATTGCATCTTCTTATTCTAGTCACAGCTTGACATTAACATTGTCAAAATATTCACGTATCAAAGATGAGATAATTCAGCATTTTACACTATGTGGCCACACGTATGTGGACACCTAAACATTAAACCCAAGTTGTTTCACAACTATGGGCATAAATGTGCTGCTATAAACTAGGGATGTCACGATACTAGAAGTCTAGTAGTCGATACCATTACCAGTGAATTTCCACGATTCTCGATACCCAACGGGTAAAAAAAAAAAGGAAAATGATGAGACTTTATTCCTCAGGTATAGCTCAATGAGTGTAAGAAAACAGCAGAGGCTGTACGCGCACACACTCTATATATAGCCTCAGATTGCAAGCAGTAGTTTAAATTCACTAACATGGTGACAGACCATTAGACCATTAAATATTTATTTAAAATGCTAATGTTATATTTTGATGACAACAAAAAAGCACCATTTTTCAGAGATTTAGCAATAAGCAACAAAAGATAGAAATTCAGTTCAGTTCAGTTTTTTCCCCCACGAGTGAATCCTCTTCTCAAACAAATTAATAAAGGATCTCTGCAAAAGTAAATAAACCCAACACCCCAAATCCTCCTGATTTTGGTGATCCCTTGACCTTTCATCTGGCACTACCAGCAGGTTAATGTTTTCACTTATCCAGCTTGGCTATTTAAAATGGCGGGTTTGTCAAGATGTCCTGTGTCGCACTAGTGACTATCCTCTCTGACCAATAAGTGATCTGCAGTGTTTTAACTCCACCTTCTAGTAACGGCTCAGCTCGGCTGGAACCTTGACCGAGGTTGTACTAAAGGTACCAGGTACTATCCACAACTTTTGCTAATGGAAAACCAAAAAAGAGTAAGTCGAGTTGAGTTGAGCCGTGCCGTACCATGCAGTGGAAATGTGGCATTAGTCTCTCTCAAACTTCAATATCAGCCTCAAAAACCCAGTATCAGTTAGACTATACTGCTGACCTTGCTTTGTAAATATGGTCATTTTTAAACAGGAAGGTGTTTTTCCCAAAGCTGGAAGCACAAGATTCTCTAAAAATAACATTGTAGTGTTAAGATTTTCCTTAATTGGAACAAAGGGGCCTTGCCCAAACCACGTCCACTTGGCCATATAATGTAGGGACACTTCAATTGTGCAGAGCAAACATGAAGCTATTAGTGTCACTTAGACATGCAACAGCAGCTCAAGGTAGACTTTTACATTCGCTGGTTAGAAACCAGGAGTCTGGTAGCACTTCCCCCAGTTCTCTCGGGTACAATTGCATTTTTATGTCTCAGGATTTCTTGGAAATATGAGTATGTAAGTATGATCATGCTCTAGGAAAATACCCAGACACCTGGAAAGAGTTTCAGCCTTTGTGCTTGGAAGCAACAAATCAGCCAGAAAAATGTTTGGACAGCAGTCAAACAGGGGAGAGGGTCAAACTGGGAAAACATGCAAACAGTCAATGAACTGGCATTCTTCAGTCTGTATCACCACTAAGCTGCTAATACAACTGTAAAACAACACTTAAAGAGACATTTCACCATTTCACTATTCTACTACTTGACTCAATTTATTTTTATATAGCGTCAAATCATAACAGAATTTATCTTGAGACGCTTTTCATATAGAGCAGGTCCAGACTGTACTCACTAACTAGGACTATAATACAGTAAAGTTTCAGTCTACCAGCAGCGGAGAGCTAAAAGGAGGGAATTTCAAACTAATGGAAACTACAAACATTCTTTTCCTAAATCCCCAGCTCATATCTCCAGTGACAGTGTGCAATATGAAGTCATCTTCTTCCTAGTGGTTCTGATATCTCAAAATTAGTACAATTGTGACTTATTGATGTTAGCACCTCTTTTATTGCCCAGTTCAACACATTGAGAAATTGGCCATCAGAAAGACCTTAAAACCTCAGCCTCCACAGACCTTCAGAGATAAAAATAAAAGAGAACTGTGTCCTCTATCTCAGACATACAGTACAGTACGCAACCCACAGAGAGGAGCTGCAGAGCATGTCACCTGATAGTTCAGCTTGAGGAAAAGGATTTAATAAAACATATTCTGCTCCAAAAATAGCCAAGGGGTTTGACATCTGGCAGGGACGTCATTGCCGAAGCGAAGACGACCGTGCTCGTGCCTGCGCACAAAGTTTACGCAGTGTTAAGGGCGGATAGGCCATTAATCGTAAGGGTGGTGGTTAAATCTTCCTCCTGTCAAATTGTCTTAAGACAGTGGAAACCAAATCTATGGTTATGAGAAAAAATGTAAGTCACTCTGGACAAAAGCGTCCGATTAATGGATGTCATGTGACGTAAAGTGGTAACTGTAATATTAGCTTTCTGTGATATAATTGTAGTCTCCAAACCCAAGCTGAGCTAAGCTAATGACATCACTATGACATCATCAGGGTAAGCCACGGAAGATATTATGCAACTGTTTTCACAGTTTTCAGTGTAGCATGAAAATCATTTTGTGGAGACCACAATACTTTGGAGAATATATATATATACACAGTATATATATCAAGAATGTTCCATTTGTAATGAATGGACTAATATTCTAAATAATAGCAATACGGCCTGTTTAAAGGAATAGTTTGGCATTTTGGTTCATATGCTTGCTCGCTTTCTTGGTGAGAATCGATGAGCAGATTGATAGCACTCTCATATGTCCACTAAATATGAGGCTACAGCCAGCAGTATGTGGTTATGTGCCGGACTATTTCTTGGCCAGTCCAACTCTTTGTCAAAGCAAATAAACAAATTTCCCAAAATGTTGACGTATTCCTTTACAAAACTGTGACTTCCATAAAGATAATTCTAGTTCTTGCAGTTAATAATTCCAAAGAGTAACTTTAAGACTGACTTAAACATAGATTGGATAAATCTCGTCACTCAGTAGGCCAGTACTCACCCTTCTGGTGTTGTCCAGGACTTTGGGGTCAGGCCGGCCATAGTTGGGAGGGTTGGCATGGGGGTCGTAGCCCAGTCTGGACAGCATGGGGGCGATGACAGCCATGTCCCTTACGACATCAGCTGGGATCTTCCCAACCCACTTGGACAAGGCCTCCACGTTGACGGGTTTGATGACCTGGTCTGTGGACCTCTCCACCCTAGTAACACAGGAAGACACAGGACGGAAGAAGACAGAAAAAAGTTGATTTCAGCTCTGATCTGAACTGGTCACTTGACCAGTTTTTCTTGGTTGTTGAAGCATATGGTTGCAATGCCAAAGATTCCAGGTTTTAATCCCAAGTAGGTCAATTTAGCACCAAGTGGTGACATCTTTTCTAAATGATGTACTTGTTACTGTATGCGACAAATGTTCCTCAAGTCTTAATAAAAATGCATTATTTCATTAACCATACTCAGTGGGCTCAGTGGTGGATGGCCCAACCCTTGCTGGCACATGTCAAGTGTTACAGTTACACTTATCCATGCCTTTATCTGGAGCAGAGTCGATTACTGCAATGGTCTATTCACGGGCCTACCTAAAAAGACCATCAAACAGCTTCAGATGGTGCAAAATGCAGCTGCTAGAGTTCTTACAAAAACAAAAAGAACTGATCACATCACTCCAGTCCTTACACTAGCTCCCAGTAAGTCACAGAATTGACTTTAAAACACTACTGCTTATTTACAAATCACTAAAGGGGGTAGGTCCAAATTACCTCAGATATGTTTCAGCAGTACACACCTACTAGACCTCTAAGGTCACCGGGAAAAAATCTACTAGTAGCACCCACCATCAGAACGAAACATGGTGCTGCACAACTGTGGAACAAACTTCCAGATGAGGTCAAAGATGCACCAACAGTAGCCATTTTCAAAAGACTCAAGACCAAACTGTTCTCAGACGCTTTTCTTAATTGATCAAATGCTGCACTTAAACTGTCTTTTGATTGTTTTTATTATCCTTTTATTTTTTTATACTTATACTTTTATATTCTTTTGTTCGTTTTTATCTTATGCACTTTGTGCTCTTTTTTCTTACTTTGATATATGTAAAACACTTTGAATTGCCTTTGTGTGTGAAATGTGCTATATAAATACTCTTGCCTTGCCTACAGACCCACTCCATGATTTTGAATTCACTGCAATTGGCATTACTTAAAGGAACAGTATAATTTAGCCACATCTAGTAGTGAGGTTGCAGATTGCAGCCTCTCCCGTGTGCTAAATGTGTAGAAGAACTACGGTGGCTGACATGAAAACGTGAATGGCACTCTCTAGAGCTGTTGTCAGAGTAGCGTAGGTAACACCGTTTATTACGCGGCTTTGTTGAATACTCGATTCTGATTGGTCAATCACGGCGTTCTACGGCCTGTTATTTCTTCATAACAGACCGTTGCTATGTATAACAGACCGTTGCTATGTATAACAGACTGTTGCTATGGGCGCAGCTCTGATGTCGGACTCTGGAGGACCGTTTTTGTGTCAAATTATTGATTTCTTCAGTAAGCAGCCGTGTAATAAGCGGGATAATGTACAGCTAGCGGGTCATTGTTGTGAAATAAACCCTGACACAGAGCGGAGGTGTGGTGTTGCACCCCTTCAGGGCGATGCAAGACTCATGTCGGGGTTTATTTCACAACAATGACCGGCTCGCTGTACATTATCCCTTACTTAGTGACCAAACCTAACTGCATGACATCAGCATTTGTAATCAGTGATGTCACAGCATTTTTTTTTTTTTAACCTTAATTTAACCAGGAGGTCCCTTGAGATTAAAATCTCTTTTTCGAGGGAGACCTGGATGCATTAGCGTCGTTAGCTCAGCTTGCCCCCAAATGGCCCCGTTTACAACAGACCAGTCCATCTCTCAGTTCTGTTCACTGGCATCTAATTGGCTGTAATTTGATCATGAAGACAATATTAAAGATGGTTTCCTGGCTTCCCTCTCTCAGCAGGTCCCTGTTAAATATGCTGAATAAATTACCCTTCACTCTATCAGTTCAATCTTCTTCCAACATGCATCACGTTTCATATAATTTACCATCCATGCTCAGCGTGTCTCAAACTCAACATATGGACTGAACATAATTTCCTTGAGCTCAGTTATTCAGTTTAATCTCACTGACTATGTCAAAAGGGGCAGTGAAAGGTCATTACATTTTAAGACAAAGCTTCAGAATCAAAGTAACCTGCCACAGATGACATCTGGAGTACTTCCCAGTGGCAACGCATTAGCACTTAAAAACTGGAAAACATTAACCCAAATTACTAGTTTTTAGAGAAAGTCGGGCTTCTTGGTAGTGAAATTAAGTGTGTGTTGTTTATAGAGTGAAGATAAGTGATGCTCCACTCGTCCTTTCCCTCCATCAGCCATGGGTGTTTTTGAAAGGAATCCACCATTATGTCGTACCGAGGTAAATTATTCATCGTCTGAAATGAAATATTCAACAAGCGAGGGGATTGGAGCTGCTGGACAGCATCTTCTGTATTCTGGGATGAGCGACGTTTACGACCACTGACCAGCAGGAGCGATTTGATATCAGATCTATGATGATGATGTACAGTAGATGACCACACCGTTTAAAATAAGCAACCTAACAAACCACAGGGCACGTCGGTGTGGAAGTTCTTCAGCATGAGTGAAGATGGAATAAAGCTGCAATTTGTCACAACCACAAGTCCAAAATAAGCCGCAGAGGAACAACCTTAAACACATCTGGAACAACTAACTCAGATCAGACACTTATTATGAAGTGATTCATTCCCATGATGCTCGTCTGTTGACAGCACGGTCTCTCCCTAGCACAGTCCTGCTTCTAACGGAGCCATCAGCTAACGTTAACGGATGTTGCATTGACTTGCATTAAGATGCTCTCAGTAAAGCTACTCAGTAAAAATGAGTTTTGGGCGAAGGTAAAGTCTAATTCGTGTAAAATGTAGTTTTTGGTGAGAAACTTGAATAAATCCAGTTGTTTTAAGGAGATGTTTGCACAGCAATATAAAATCGATATTAAAGAGAGAATTATGACCTGTTTAACTTCATAACACTAGCTCGAAGCAGCTTAAAATATATTAAACTAACTAACTAAAACTAGTAATGCCAAGAATTTTCTTTAATCAAACCAAATATTCAAATTATAATAAAATAATTTATTTCCAATAGATGACAACAACAAAGTAAAAGTAGAATTTGATGGTTTACACTGACTTCGGGGCGGGTTAAGTTATTTTTCGGGACGTGGTGAATAAAGTTAGTCTGGAGCCTTGCTATCAGTTATAGTTCTTAGAAAGAAAATCGGACTCAGCAGGTCAGACTGTTCAAAAAAATTTTAATCGGCCAAGAAAATTGCAATCTCTACTTTTTATATATATTAATATCATAGTTATATAAAAAACCTATTTTTCCACATACTTGTTTACATATTAGTCCTCCTGTTTATTCTTTATCCTTAATTTTTAAGTGTTTTACTGTATGGCAAACAGATAAAAACTCATGATGGGACATGGTATGAGTGGATGATGGTATCTCCGTCTCAGTTTTATTTTAGCCCACAATTAGGTTCTATGCTATTCCTAATTATTTCAGTTTGCGACAGATATGTATTGTATGAATAACTTGTTTCATTCTCCTATCTGTGTGAATGATGTGTTTCAGTTTTGTATCTTGTGTGTGTGTGTGTGCCTGTTCTCTATACAGGTGGAGAGGAGGTCGTGTAGCTCAGGCTCCATCTGGAAGCTGCTTAACATCCTCCTGGATCCATTTTCTTCATGTATGCTCACATTCTAAGTATCTTTTTGTCATTTGGATTGTCTATGCTGTAATTTTATGTTGTTTTTCCTGCACACATGCCATCTATTGTACATCTGCCCGTCCAGTGAGAGGGATCCCTTCTCTGTTTGCCCTTCCTGACATTTTTTCCCCATTAAAGTGTTTATTTTCTCCTCATCTGAAGTGAGGGTCTAAGGACAGAGGGAGTCGGATCCTGTACACATTATAAAGTCTCTTGAGGCAAATTTGTGATTTGTGATATTGGGCTTTATAAAGAAAGTTGACTTGACACGTTGGTAATTCCTGGACTAATCCCAAAACGATTTTGAAAACATTGCATGCTTGCATGTAACAAGGAAAAAATATAGAGCATCCACAATATGCCCACAACTAATAATAACTTTCATTATCGATTAATCAGCCACTTATTTTCTAGATTTATAATTTTGTCAGTAAAATGTAAAAAAAAATTAAAAAAAATGCACAAATTCTAAAATCACAAGGTGTCATCTTCCAGTTGCTTGTTTTGTCTGACCAACAGTCCAAAACCCAGAGATATTCACTTTACTATAACAGAAGAGTAGGAAAGCCAGAAAATATTCACATTTGAGAAGCTGGAAATAAAACATTTTTGGCATCTTTACGGCAGATTATTTTTTTGTTCATTCAGTAATTGTTTCAGCTGTAATGCATGATATATAGTGACTTGGTTAAGTACTCAGACCATTTTCACATGGTTAGACTTAATTGACTCTTCGAAGTCCCGCCCCCCCGCATGCAGCCCACACTGTCATTAACTCCCTGAATGGATGACCCGATCCAATACTCAGTATTGGTATTGGCCTGATACTGGCCAAAATCACTGGATCAGATATCTGAGAAAACAAAAGTATAATGAGTGTTGAGTTATATCCAGTATTTAACACTGGAAATATAATTCCTTTTTTTATACACAGGGCCTAAATTGGGCCGGAGTGTCCGAAGCTGTTACATTTCTTGAATACAGCTGTATTTTCCATCATACGCACACAAATGGGCAGGGCGAAGGAAAACATAGTTATTGTCGATCTTCCTTTTGATTTCGATGGTCGAGATTGGAGGACATTTTCGCTCGATTTCCAATTTAGGATCGAAATCGTGACACCCCTACTGCTGGGTAATTTAATCTAGAATAATACATCAGCATTAATTAGTTGTTTATATTTGTATTAATAATCTGAATCTGCAAAGTAATTTAAGTTATTACATTTTTTAAAAGTGTTGTTTAAGAGAGGGAAAAAGAGGTTATTGAATTGGTATCGGTCTTGGCGTTGGACAAGAAAAAATGGTATCAAGCCATCCCTAATAAACATTGTCTAATTTTTGGAAAAAATTAAAAAGTGAGCAGACAGAAGGGTCTACAATATGCATTTGAAGGGTATATCAGGACTGTCAAACTGATTCAGCATAAAGATAGAAGCTAAAGCCTCCAGATCACAGTGTAAACGTGAACCACCGTCACCTGAAGACAATGAAATTCAGAACAACACTGTTCCTGTAACGCCAGGTAGGTCTTTATTCACTTGTGGCTATCATTAAAAAGCAAAAGTAGCACGTGTATACATTCAGTATACCTTCAGTAGCTAGCGTAGCATAGAAGTGCTAACGTAGCACCACAGGTTTTTATGTAGAAGCGTAACTGGACTGGACATAATGTGGAAAGGCAGTTATGTCTGTATAAAGACACACAGTTTACAGTTCATGTTAAAGATTAAGACTAAACTAAGTCTTAAACAGAAGTCTGTATTATCCCAGATAGAAAGGGTATACAACAGTGTCAGTGTGGCTTCTATTTATCCTGGTACCGACCTGGGATTCCTCAGCAGTATAGTCAATGTAAAGTCAATTGGGGGGCTCAAAAAATGCACATATTACTCACTTTTTCTACTATACAAGTAATTTTTTAAGACAAAAAGTGTGACACATTCTAATACACAGCTTCACCAGTGTCTGTTACTATGTTATAAGACTTGAGGTAAAGCATGCTGAAAGGTAATCCTACTCTTCCTTAATGGATTAGTATTTAGTAGTTAGTTTCCTTAAAAAAATCCAATAAATTGACAACACAGCATCTCCAAATATACAAAGCAAGGCTGAAACTGTGAGTTATAATAGAGAAGTATGAGGCCGGTGACTTCACACAAAGATTCACACAGAATTACAATTTTAAAATTTCATGAAGAACATTTCATTCTTGCTGAAATAAAAGCCATTTCTTCTGCTCTCCCTGGCTGCTGCTAGGTTTTTTGAGGTTGTTCTCTCTCTTCTCACACACATCTATTTACTGTCTGCAGTCCAGCTCTCTATCCCTATGTTTCCTGTCTGACTCTATACCTCAATATGGCAATTCACTTTCCTCTAATCCATTTACTTTGCAATTGAATCTTTACACTGTACGGGTATAGTCTCCTGCATGATTAATAGAGTGAGCTGGTTTTGTCATCTCAGGAGGATGGTGGAGATGGTTTCTGAGAGACGGGCCACGATCCAAATATCCACTCTGCAACAAATGGGTAGGGAATCACTTTAGGTAACTCCATCAAGACCCAAGAGGCTGCTAAGTGTCGACGTGGAACATAAACTGATAAAGACAAAGACTGAGTATAGCGAGCGCAGCTCAGCTTCACCATCAGGTTAGATGCGGGCAATGTTATTGACAAAAGAACGAAGGATCTCCTCAGTCCAACACCAACACACACATGCCGCACCATACAAGAGAATAAACAAATTAGACATACTTTGGAAATTAGGGGTGTAATGATTCATCTACTACATTGATGTATCAATTTATATTCCTACGATCCAACTACGTCGATAGGTACTCGGCAAGTTGTCCTTCACAGGAGACGTATATCGATATAAAATCGTTTTGAAACGCAAAAATCATTTGTATAGATACTAAGGATTTGCACCTTGTATTTAAGGACGACAAACGTTATATGAAACGATATCACGTGGGAAAGATAGCCAATAGAGAACCAAGCTGACTGAAGAAGGAAGGACAACCACCACCGTCATGGTGGCTGCGGCTAATGCATGAGCTAATGCTAAACGTGAAGCATAAAGTAGTAATAAGATGGGCCTCGGAATGTGTCTCCATGACTTCATCCATCCATCCTTCATGAATTTTCAATACAAAGTAAAAACTAACATCACTAATTCTACCTGCCCGTCGTCCGCCATGCTCGTTTACAATAAAGTCACGTTTGATTGCGAAAGATTTTGCGAGATTTCCATTTTTTTGAGTCGGAACTCTTGATGTTCATGAATGAATGTGTTAGTCTGTGGTGTGCTGTTTTTGCCAAATCGTTGCTCTCCACACACTATAGGAATGTCGTTCTCACATTTTCAAAATCTGTTAAGATTTGAAAAATCTTTTAGTCTGGGCCAGTCTTTAGTCGACTACACAGTCCACTCATTATCTTTCTAAACATTGAGATGATACATAGTGCACCATCTTCAGCTAGACAATGGCATCATGGCATGACATCAGTTGGCTCAATGTTCACAATGATCACAGCTTGTTAAGACCTTGCACTTATCCAAACCACTATTTTTGTGATGAACTGTTCAGCCGCCCTATCTGTGTTTGACTTGAATGTTCCGCCTGTTTGGAGCGGCACTAAGACTGAAGGTCAGACGCAGATACTCAACAGCACAATAAAATGAGGGAGACAATATCCAGGGATATAAATATCCCATCGGTTTGTTTCCTGTCATCAATCTAAAATCATTTGCACCCACACTGCCGAACAAGTGATGCACACACATCCCTGTTCTTGGCTTTAAATGTGATGTGACAAAAAACCTTTCCGCCCGTCACATGACCACTTCCCTTCAGGCTGATGCTCTTAATGGGCTCTAGCTTGTCAATTATTCATTGCTGGGCCTCCTTTAACAAAGGTGGTGTTCTGTATCACCGACGGCTGATAAGAGAGAATCGGATAAAGACATCAAGATCACAAATAGGATGGAGGGATGGAAAGGCTCCCTGTTCTGGGATAAGTAATGGAGCAAGTAGCTCAGCGAGGCAGGGCCTCCACTAAATCAAGGTCAGGTAATTGATGTTAATGCTCTGGGGCCTGGCTGCCAGCTGATTGAGATTTTCATGTAGATAGAGACCCGAAGCCATGGGATGACGGAGAGTGAGGAGTGCTGGTGGTTGTAGTGGGTAAGAGGCATTTTCTGCCAGGTGTCATGGGGGTTGACTTTAATGCACTGTGGGCAAAGTACTTGAGAGGAGGTGGGGCAAAATGTTTATGATGGTAAAAGGTAGTTGTGCTGACCCGAAGGCTACTTGTGGCTGGCCTCCTCTTGCATCAAATTGTATCAGGACCCATTTAGGAGAGAGGTTTGATGTTGGACGAAAGCCTGTAATAGCAGACATGCAGACTGTGTACTGAGTAAAAACTACTATAGCGCGCATACAGAGTGAAAGCCTTAAAGACTACATTATCATACAAACACAAGATAGAGATGCTTCTATGCATAAGTTGTAGATTAGACAAGCTTGTCAAGAATTGTTATCACGGAGTGTTGGCATTCAAGAAAAAAAAAACATTTTGCTAAAAGTCACATACAGAAAAAAAAACAGTTGGACACACTCACACACTCCGAGCCCCAAAAATTCTGATCGGAGCACCCATCATATTTTCTCTTTAATTACATTCATACATTCTCTTCTTGTTCTAAAAGCACTGTATTATAGTTGCTTGGTTCCACACCTTTGAATCTGATTCATCGATTCAAATAGGTCTAGTGTAGAGATGAAACTATTAGTCAATTTATCAAGTTCGATAAAAAATAAATCTGAAACAATTTTGATAACCAGTTAACCATTTTCAAGCAAAATTGCCAAATAGTTGCTTGTTCCAGCATCTTTTTTTTTTTTTAGGATTTGCGGCTTATATCTCTTTTATATCACTGTAAGACGAATATCTGTGGGTTTTGGAGTCTTGGTCAGACAACACAGGCAATTTGAATATGTCACTTTGGACTCTGGGAAACTGTGATTTTCACAATTCTCCTCACTGGTTGGAGAAACCACTGAGCCAATCAGAGCTTTTTAGGCAAGATTAAGAATGGGGAAGTCGTCTTCCTGTGCCGAAACCAAAAAATTTAGCAACAGATAATATGGCCACAGAGACGGCTTAATGCATTGATGAGATTGGGTATAAGTCAACTTACAGAAAAAACAACTCTTAAATTAGAACAATTTCTGTGACCAACATGACATTTTGTGTTAACTGTAAATGGCGCCAAAGTGACACCGATATGTCAGCCACTAGAACACAATGTCAGGATAAATAATGAGGTGAAAGTCTGAATATCAGGCTGGTAGTGTGGAGCTGTGGCTTTGAGTTTTGTTCCATGGAAGCCGGAGCGTCCACAGCAATGATACTCAACTCAAAGTCTGGCCCGTGATAGGATGCCGGGTGGCCCGCCAACCATTTTCGAAAACCCTTGACCCCCCGTCGGAGATCTAAGAGGCTAAGCCCCAAATGTCTGGTATGTGTTTATTATCTAGGCCCTGGCCTTCTGTCATTTTGCAAAAGTGGCCCCCACCGAGCAAAACAAGTTGATTATACAGTACCTGGTTTACAGGTTCCAAGCTTTATCAAGCGTTAGCTTTAAAGTAGCTTCATCAGGGGCCTGGCTACATTGATCCATCACAAAAACAGAGAGAAAACAGATGGAAGGTATTTCTGTCTGTTACGTTTGTTTTTATTAGGACCTGTAATTGTATGTTTGCCTCTGCACTTTTCTCTGCTGTATTAGTCTCTGCCTCCACCGCTTTTCAAATGTTTACTCCAGAGACGAAAGAGGCGGTGTCATTTCCTGCAACTCATCAAGTGAGCTACACAAGGCGCAGCATTGGCTGGCTTACTGCCCCCTTAGGAGACACGTGTTGTGCATCATAACACAGACCCAACTAATCAATGATGAAATTCGTTGTGAACTATTTTTATAATCAATTTTAATCAACTGGTTGTTGCAGCCCTAGTTTGAGACCTAGAATATGGCTGGACCACGTATGGTCAATGTGCTAAATTGTGGCTTATTTGTCACAGGGATAGTCAGCGGTAGTGAACTGAAACCTAAACTGTACATTTACTACTACTTATTACACGGCTGTGTTGAATACTCAATTCTGATTGGTCAATCACGGCCTTCTGCAGACTGTAATTTCTTTATAGCAGACCGTTGCTATGTATAACAGACCGTTGCTATGGGCACAGCTCTGATGTCGGACTCCGGAGAACTGTTTTTGTGTCAAATTATTGATTTCTTCAGTAAGTAGCTGTGCAATACGCGGGATAATGTACAGCTAGCTGGTCATTGTTGTGAAAGAATTCCCGACAGGGTGATGCTGCACCCTGACAGGAAGCGGGGATTCTTTCACAACAATGACCGGCTCGCTGTACATTAT